>JANHGN010002880.1:0-40933 GCA_024605025.1 Megaceryle maxima | reverse complement strand
CTATAGTAAGAACACTTAAGAACACAGTCAGAGCTTGGAAAGGGGGGGAGGTTGGGAAAAGGTGTTAAAAATACCAAAGCATATCTGTGAAATTGATTTGCAGTTCACAGTGAAAACTCCAGGTCTAAGTAGCAAGCTAAATAATGGTGAGGAGCTGTGGGTAGCTGAGAAGGAAACTGATATTGTGTAATGTTGATGAAAGAGAATTTAGAACAGACTTTGCCTCATCTCTACCTTGAAGGATGTTCTCCAGGTAGCGTTGTGATTCATGATACCTCATCTCTAAATCAGGAATCCAGATCTTGCTTCAATGTATGAACATCTGGCAGCTAAGATAGAGATTTAGCTAGATATAATTAGTAAGGACCAAGGCTGATGCCTTAGCAGAATCCCAGTGATACTAACATTTGAGGTTCTCCAGGTCTGTGCTTTTCTCTGCAGCTATCTAAAAAAAACCCAACAAAACACCACCCCCAAAACAAACAAAACACACCCCAAAACCAACTCACAACCCCAAAACAGAAACAGAGAGAGACAAATGAACAATGAGAAGGGCCTTGGAACTGCATGAGGTCAGTGTGAACAGCTGTTAAAAGGGGGAGGTGAAACTGTAATTATGCCCTGGTCCCCTCTCATAGAGTAAAACTGTCTCACATATGCATCGCTTCAATCAAAGACAGCAAGAGACCCCAAAAGAGACTGTAGTGACATCTTGATTTGAGATCTATCCAGACTGGAGAACCCTGAAGCCTTCAATAATTCATTGTTTTTTCCTCCTAATTTCCTTTCCTGCTATGAACATGCACTGTGCCATGTATTTCATGCTCAAGGTTTTGCTGAAGGTGATTTTGTTTGTGCAGCTTTTAGAGGCAGCGTCTTCCCTTTTTAATTTTAATGCAGCATTTTGAGGATGTCTCCTGAAAACCCTGATGTCTGCTTTGAGGAGTATCGGGAAGGCATGAAAAGATGTGACTAAGGAAGATTAAGATATCATTCTGGTTAAGTGCAAATGCATTTTATAAAATGCTTTGGCTTCGTACCAAGGGGAAGTGACAGATCATCTTTGGCAATTTTATTAATGCATCTTTTCTGTATTGTTCTATATATCCCCATTGTTTTCCAGAAATGAACAAGGACCGGCATTATTTTTCTAAATCTTTCTTGTCTTCTCTCAAAGAATCTTATATGGATTTGGAAAATTGTATCCCAGATCCAAATGGTCTTTCTCCTTTATGTATGTCTCTGAAATCCTTACTTGAGTATCTGCCCGCGGGTTGTTTTATGTTATTATTTGCATAGTTCAACCTCAGCCTGGTTTCTCTGTGAGATTAAAGTATAACAGCAACCCTCTTGGCAGGCATTAACAGGACTAATACCTGTCTAGGTGTCATTTGACAGCTGATGTGTTCACAACTAGGAAAGAAGGAAGAGAGTCACGGTAGCCAAGAATTTCCTGGACACCTTCCTAACCAATGTTCATTACAGCTGAGAAACAGCTTCTCTGTCCCACTCATCTCCCTGATGAATTGTCACCCCTTAGGGTAACCTCCAAGGTGAGCAGGAATGGCTGACCTAATAAAGTCTGTCTCTTTGGATACTCACATGCCCACAAGAGCTTAATCCTTGTTTTCTGCCCCAACTCCCACCACAAGTTCAGTGTCTTTTCTGATGAGATGGGAGGCAGTTTATTCTACTGGTGTGAAAAAGTATGCCTACAGAACATGGTGTCCATCTGTCCAGCAATGCAGAATGAACCAAAGTGTCCTTATGTTCTGAAGGCCACGCAGTGTTTTTGCCAGAGAAGTAGACATGGGGCTAATTACAGTATCAGGGAAATGCTGAGCGACTAGTCAAATACAAAATATTCAATTCATTTAATATTCCCGATGAATAGGCAAATTACTCTAATCACATTAGTTATTCTATTCATTTATTAGCTAAGAGTGATTAGTAGTGAATAGCTGTAAGAGGATCTTCCAGGTGCAAAAATTAGGCATCTATAGTTTCATGATGTTTATTTTCAGCTGAAGATAATTGTCTCTTTAGTTCATCTCAGACATACATACACACTGACACACAGAGATACACTCCCTTTTGTCCAGGCATGGGGAAAAAAGGTAGAAGAAAACAGGGCTGGCACACAGGTGTGGAAAGATAAGGACAATTCACTGCAGAATTTAACAGGATTTATTTAAAAACAGTTGGGAAGAGATTTCTCGAAGATTATGCCAAGTGAATGCAAAGGGATTTGGATCTCTGGTTCCCACAGAGCGAGCCGATAATGCCGTTTTAAGCACTGGGCTCTGCTGCATTCATGCTTGATTTGATTGCACTAGCGAGCTGTAGCTTGCCTTTATCTGCAGCACAAATATGATACAGGTCCCTTGTGTGCCAGTGGCACTGCCATGCTGCTCTGTTTTCACCGATCCTCACTACTCACCAGGTAGGCTCTGGTGGTGTTCCCGGGTGAGCTAAATCCATATGCTGCCCGTGTGCAAAACTGTGGGGGCTAATTTACAAATAACACAGCAGTCTGAAACTTTGCCTTTATTGGCAATTATATCACCGTGCATAGATGACTCCAGTGCACAAAGAAGAGAAACTGAAGTGGTTGGAGGTCTGCCTGGAACAACTTAATTTATAAAAGCTCGACAAATTTTCATAAGAAAAAAGCTATCACTGTCCTTTACCCAGCTCTTTCTGGGATGGACAGTGAAGCACCAGCAGACACACCCCATGGGGGACAGGTCACAGGATAGCTGAGAAAAGCAGAGGGACTTGCTGTGGGTGGCGAGGGTCAGGTGAAAAGGGAATTTCTGGGACCTTTGCCTCTCTTACTGGTGTCGTTGCCTTGTCATCTGGCAGTTCAAACCTCGTGGCGTGATGGATTTCACGAGGGCTCTGCACCAGTTTGTCTCCGAGCATTAAGCTGCGAGATCAGAGTTTGAGCTGCCAGCGAGGCATTGCGCTGATTTCACCAAGTAGAAAATCAATGGGCAACAGTATTTGGACAGTAAATTGACAATAATATTTACTTCTATATTGCCCGCAATGTTCCTGGGTTGCGTTAATTTAATGTTCTCATGCACTTTCAGGATGTTATGCTAAGCAAAGGCTGAGCTGTCATTACATTTTTATGAAGTCAATGCAGTTTCTAACAGCTTAAAAAAAAGAATTTTTAAAAATTGATCAAATATCTCATTTTTCTAAGAGAATCTGTTCCTCTGGATTTCCCTGAGCTGTCAGCTCTCATTGATATGATCTGATTGATGCTGTTTGCCACATTTAGAAACGTCGGAAGCTAATCTGGTTTAATCCCATTCTCTGTTTTTAATATAATACTCTTGAAGGGAACTGAAGGTTATTACTTATTTTAAATAGCTTAAATATTTGTGTCAAAACATTGTCCTGAAAGGTTCAAATCCAGCCTTTGCCACAAGACCGGAGGGAAAAGAAAAAAAAAAATGGGGGAAAAAAAAAAAAGAAAAAAAAAAAAAGAAAGAAAAAAAAGAAACCCCTTGAACCACCAATGTTGAGACCATTTGGAATGATCTAATCCATGCTTCAAATCCCTTTGTTCTCACGTTCCCTTGCAGTGTTGGAGAGTTTGAGCTGAATGCTATTTATTAGATTGTTAGAGGGTGTGCTGGCTGCTAAGTCTCGTTTCAAAGATTTTTCTTCTGTAGGCTGTTTTGTGAGGCAGCATTTTTCTAACTCACAATTTGCTCCCAGTTTGGATGAGAACTGCCATATCACAAGTCATTTTCTATGGCAAGGACTAAGAATCCATCACTGCGCTGCAGGGAGCGTGCTCTATTATATTAAACTGGTACCTTTATTTCTGAGGGAGAAAGCCATGATTTTCTGGGACTTGAAAACTAGTATTTGGGGGGATTGGGGAGGAAAAAAAAGTCCTCAGATAATGAGAGTTGTACATTATCTTAGAGGAATCATTTATCTCTATGCCAGTTGTTTAGCTGGGTTTGCCAAGCTTGAAAATTTAGATTTATTGGTGCCAGAAATAGGAATGGAAGCATTTAATGGGCTTGTGCTCTATGGAGGTGATGAGGAAAAGCAAAGGAAAGTCCAGAGGTGGCTGCAGGGTGGCTGGAATTGTGCATCGATGACTTTTCTTTTTTTTTTTTTTTTTTTTAAGTTTGGTTGCTGAAAAAGAAGCTGATTTTTAGGAATATGTAAGAGGCTGGGGATGCTATAGGCAAAACTGGTCAGAATTCCAGCATTTCATCAGGGAATTGATGACATGACTTTAAATTGCTGGCAGAACTTTGCATTTGAACTTTAAAGTCACACTTTTTTTTTTTTTTCCCCCTTTGACTTATCATGTAGCAGTTGGCTGTGGCCAGGCGGCCTGAATCGCAAGCGTTTGAACGCTGCTGTTTCATAAAGCACAGCTTTGACTGGTCTCCAGTCGCTGGGGAGCCTGTACCGCCTCCATCTTTGCTGCACTGCATCCAGGGCATAACCAGAGCTCTTCTGCTGAGGAACCAGCCCTTGCAGGAACAGAAGAGCTGCGTCCCCTCCGTCAGCAAGCAGGGAAGGGCTGGGAGGCTCTGATGCTGACACGGGCACTAAGGTGGAGGTGAGGAGCTAACCCTTGGGGGGGGTTTCTTAGCAGAGGAGGAACACAGATCCAACCCACATGCATATGAGGGCTAGGGGTTGTGTGCAGGCACGGTCCCAACCTCCTGTGCCTTTGTCCGGGTCCAATTTGTTTTATCCCCCTCAGCAAACCTTCACCTGCAGAACCTCTCTGCAGCCCAGAGCAGGAGGCGTTTTGTCCTCGCTGGGCGTTGCCAGACAAAGAGTGTCTCTGTTTCTCAAGGTGCTGGGCTCAAGATGGCCCCCGTGGCGTGTGCACATTTGCTTGTGCTTGTGTTTCACTAGTGATGCCGTTGTTTACACTACACGCTAAAACAGGGCTTGCACTGGCTTCGCAGGAGCAGATGTGAAGCATAATCTTGGACGCTTTCCCAGCCCTCGCTCAGAGCGTCCAAGTGCTCAGTATTTCCTGCACGAAGCAAGTCTAGTCTGACACAATGCCAGCTGCACTAAATGTGCTCTCAGAGTGAATGCTCAGTGTCTGGGTGGCTGATAGCTCTCATACAAAACCAGCATTTTCAGTCGGTCCCATTTCTAGCTCATTTGCTTCCCGTGCAGTCCAACCTTCAGTATCGCGGTGCTGCTTTTGCCACCTTGGTAAATGTCGGCGTTGCTCCTGCGTGGAACATGGGTGGGATCATGATGTAGGAGGCAGAGGTGGTGAAAACATGTCTGTTGTGCCCAACGCCTTCTCTGTGCACCTGCTGCTGCTGCATGTCCCAAAGCAGCTGCCACTGCTCTCCCTGGACCTGTGGTGGTCCAGTGTGACCCTTCAGGTTGCGCTTGACTGTGGTTGTCTGGGGCAAGCCGTCCGCGTGAAGGCACAAACTGTGGTCCAAAGAAAGGGGTTTTCTCCCGCCCCTGTCACTTGCTTTTGATTACATCTTCAGATTTAGAGCTAACAAATACACGTGCGTTTATGGTTTATGTAGATCAAGCAAAGCGGTGAACATTTATCTCCTTCCTGCCAAGATTTTTCACTTGCTATATACTACATAGTCCATTTAAGAGCTACAATCTGGTTGCTTCATTTGCTTTCAGATTCGGTTCCCATTTGTTCCTCCAAGACATTTGGGTAAGTGGCAGCATCTGCCTTATGTTTGTGTTATTCACACTGAATTTCCAAATGGACATCTCAAATGGGTGCAAGATGCTACTCTGGCTTGAAAATCAGACTTCTCCAGGCTGTGCTTGACTTATTAGATGTTAAATAGGCTCAGTTTTGATGTGGGGCTAGATGGAAGACCTCCAGAGCAGCACTGGAGCCTCCGTAAGGAGTGCTTCTGCTGAATCTCTGTCGGCAGGGGGGCAGTAAGGGCCGAGCCGCGACGCGGGTGCAGCAGCATCGCACACCGATGGCAGCGCTGCTGGAAGGGCCGGAGCTGAACCCTGTGTCTTTGCGCTCGCTGAAAGGTCATCCGTCTGTCTCGGCAGAAAAAAAATGAAGGCTGTTTAACCCCGATGCCTTGGCCGGGTCCCAAAGCCCAGGTTGGTGGCATTCTGCTGGTCCAGGGGCCCTCTAGTGGCTTTCCCAGCCTGATGTGCTCAGCGTTTCTCCTCCTCCTTCTCCACCTCCTCCTCTGGTGCCGCAGTCTGGGGCCACGGCCCTTGCCGCGGGTGGAATGGTGGCCAGCCCCTCAGAGCGGGATGCTCGACTCCCCCCTGCATCCTGCCCCCGGGTCCCTTCCCAGCAGAAAAAAAACCAAGTGTGGTGTCGATAAGGCTGAAACCACGGCAGGCTTCTGTCTGTTACCGGTTTGCGGGGGGGGGGGGATACGGCAGGACCCTCCCTGCCTGCCCTACACCCCTCCTTACACCCCCCGTGCCAGCCGCTCTCCCCCAGAGGCGTGAAGCTGAACTGCCCGTGGCTCTGCTTTACGCTTCATCCTGAGCAGCATTCCCGACTGCAGCGGGAGGAGGTAGAGGTGGTCTTGACCTGGACCACAGCTCAGTGGGCTGCCTGCTGCAGGGTGCGGGAGTGAGCTCCAGCAGGGACCAACGCGGGGATGGGGCAGGTCAGGAGTTGTGAGTTGGCAGCTGCTCTTTTTGTCTGCAAGGTGCTGCAATAGCCACAGACGCCCCAGATCTTTATGTGCCGTGTGAGCCATCCACCTTCTGCGCTTGCTTGTGACCAGGATGCTCTGTTGGCTGTTTTGCTGGCTCGACAGGACAGGAAAGTGGTTTTGGGGACAGAGAGGTGACTCTCTTCTATCTATCTTTTCCCTACCACCTCTAGCATGACTTTTTTTGTCTAAGTTTGCTGGTGGGAACCCATGTAAGAAAAGGAAACATCTCTTCTGGTTTATAATACAATAAACACCTGGGCTTCCCTGGCTAGGCTCTGTTCTTCACTTAACTATTTCTAGAGTTTTTCATGTTCCCCTGATTTTGTTGTTGTTGTTGTTGTTGTTTTTGTTTGGTTGGTTTGGTTTTTTTTGTTCATTCTTCAGATTTTCTCCAACAGCTCTTCCCCCCAGTTTCTAGGACCCCCTTTTCAGCCTGTTTGCAAATAAGTTTGCCACCGTCCATCCCCTTTCTCCTTAGACGATCAGGTTTTTAAGCTATCAGAGAACTTGTTCAGATGTTACCCCTGGCAAATAGAAGCTTTAAGTTGTTCCCTGATGGTTTTACTTCATATCCCTTTCCTTTACCAGTGGGGGGGATATAGACAATTGCAGATCCTGTACATCTCAAACTGTTTGTGGTGGTAGTTAAATTATCTAAAATAATTGGCAGAAAGATCTGTGGATTTAATGTGCCGGGCTAAATTAATACTTAAAATGGTAGTATGTTAACAGCCTGCGTTTGTGACACTGCCTATGCTGGAATTTCTAAAATGCCCTAAATTGGCCATGCTGGACATAAGGAGGCATAAAAAGGTTTCTCATGTCATTTTAGATTGAGGTTCATCTGAACAGCTATTAGAAAAGACAGGGAGGAATATCATTTGCAGCCGTAGGACTTTACTTTCTCCTCAGTATAACTGTGCAACCCTCATCCCTCAAAGACCTCAAATAGAGACAAAATTTTCACCTGCAAAACTATGTCTGGGTTGTCCAGCCTGTGCTACACAGAAATTCAGTCTTCTCAGTGTTTCTCATCCAGTCTGCAAGTAAATCCTTTTCTGGGTTCCTTTGTCTCTATGGGAGGCCACTGCTTCACATAGAAAATGGTAGAAGCAAATTTCTGTGAGTTTAAGGGAGAGGAAAACATCTGTAAATATTGGGAGCACGTTCCCCACCGGAGCAGAGCTGCCCGACTGATGGAGAGTGTCACTGCGCCCTACAAAACACCTCGGCAGACCCAGGCTGGAATTTTTAGAGCTACACAATTTGGGATCGTATCTAGCCAGGGATAACTGCTTGTGAAAGTGTTATGCTTGTAAGGGTGGGATTAACCACTCTCTACATGGAGCCAGTCGAAACCTCTAGGAAAGGGAGATGGAGAAAGGGTGGGGGTGCAGACGGAGATGGTGCTTTGCCTCCGGCCACGTGGGCGGCTCGGAAAGCAGAACCACAGCTCTGACTTTTGCCAAGAGACCTCACTCCCCCACCAGCCAGACTGTGGGGAGAAAGACATTGGGAGTGAAGGGCTGACAGAGACTGACAGAAGCTTAGCACCCTGCTGGATCCAGCATTTTAAAATCTGCGATGAAAGATAAAATACTCTGCGCTGCGATGGCAGCAAAGTCCCTGGTGCAGCCCTTTGTCTAAAAGATGCCAGTGAAGACTGTGCCAAGGTGCTTTTCCCTGACCATCTGCCTTATGAGCCCACATGCCAGGGTTGATGCAATCCAAAGCCTGATAGCACACAGGCCTGCTGGTTTATGAGAATCCATTTTGCAATTAAAACAAATATTTAGGATTTCTTCTAAATGAAGTGGCCAAGTCCTTGGAAAAAAAAGTCTGGCAGATCTGAACAGGATAAAGAGGCTTGCTTTGCTCTAATGACAGATGCAAATAGCACTAAGAATCAAGGAGCACAGAGGTCGTATACATCATTAAAAAAATCATGCCGGACCTAAATAAAAATATAAGAACAACTATAGAAACTCTAAAAGCCTGGAGGGAAAGAGTGCTGTCTGTGCTCCTGGGTAGAAGGCACATCCTCTCCCTTCTGCTCAGCTTAGATCTCATAGTGATAGGCAAGGAATAAAAGGTAGAGGTTCTCTAGTTACCAAGGATGCTGACTTTGACTTCACGTTTCCTTTACAATGGGCCACAAGGGCATCTACTCTGTACCTGGGAAAAAAAAAAAAAAAACAAGCTCCATCCTGGCTCAAACTGGGTCATTTTTGTTCTGCTAGCTGAGCTTTTGAGGGCAATATCTCTTGCAACAAGGCTTGATGTTTCCTGAGCTTCCTTCTTGTGCTACCACCATGTTAAACAAGTGCATATGCTTCCTGCAGTTCCTTGGCAGTCCTTTGAATATCTCCTACATGGTAATGATGAGGTCTGGCGTGCCACTGTGCAATCCAATGGTCTCACACCCCAACAGAGCTCAGCTGCAGGTCATATGTTCCCCTCTGAACCATATTTTCTGATGAAAACCTTTTTGGCTGCAGCCTCATAACCAGCTTGAGTTAAGTCAACGAGACAGAGGAAATAACTTGGCCAAGATGAAATGGCAAGTTGGTAGCAGAGCTGGGATTGGAATGGGGTCTCTTGACTCAAGGGTGGTTCTTTATAGCTGTGATGAGCACGGTATGAATACCAACCCATCCTATTAATGCTATGCACGCCTTCATCTGCTCATTTGTTTCTGATGAGCAGAGAGGAGGAAGAAAACTATCTCCACTCTGCATATTGCAGTGTTGCACATCACAGAGATAATCCTTAGGCTCCCTCACGGAAGCATCTCCGAGGTGTTGGACTTTCCCAGCCATGCAGTCAGGCACCCATCTTGTATCTGAGATACGTCAGCAGGCGTAAACCATATCTTCTGTGTCACCTTGATCCAAAGAGGGAGGACGGGCATTAAACTGTGGATGTTCTTGAGGCCCTGTAACTTAATGTGACATGGTTTTGGCCACAGTTGCCTGGTGTTATGTACTGGTGCTGCCTAGTGAATAGAGGACACGTGAATTGTTCTGTCTCCCTCTGTTACTCTCCCTTTTTAAGCTGTGCTGTAAAAAGGAGTGTGGGACCTCCTTTTTCTTCTGCTGGCAGGGTTCTGGCTATCACTCTCTGTGGATGGTTTCTAGACATACATTCCTTTGTTTAGGAAGACCCTGTATTATGTTGACACAGCAGCATGTGGCACTGGCAAAGGAAATAGAAAAGGCTTTTGAACACACAGGCTGGACTAGCGTTAGAAGAATGCAAGGGTTTGTGGACAGCCCTGCTCCCTTTCAGGAAGAAAGATGATTAAATATTAGGGAGCAATTGAAGTCAAAAACTCAGATCTGCATGTCTGCTTTCCAACAAATGTGGAGCAGGAAGCCCTGGTGATTTATTCCATTTGTAGGGCAGTTACCAAAGCAGGATCATTAATAATGTGGTGAGGTTCCTCGGGTAGGGTCCAGCAGGGTGCTGTGGGGTATTGTGGGTACCAAAAACAAGGAAACACTGTGGAAGCTCTTCAGGTCCTTTGCCTTGCTCTTGTATCATGTCACTTTGTGGTGCAGTAACTCCCACTCCCTAAGCCTCAGTTTCTCCTCTGGGAATATTAATGCTTATTGGTAAAGTGCTTTCAGGGCTTGTCCATGAATTTTTAAAACACAACAGAATTGCCAAAAAAAAAAAAAGAAAAAAAATCAGTGGTTTGGTTCCAAGTCAATAATTTCCCACCCCCTAAGGACCATGTCCTCAATCAAAACACATCTGTTGCAGTCAGTGAGGCTGCATCAGTTTATAACACCTATGTTAGAAGCTGTTCCACCAACGTCCGTTGCCCAAGTTGTTCCATGAAATACACCTCTTGAATGGTCGGCACGTTCAGGGCTCTTCCCTGGGATTCCCAAGCATAGATTTAATGTCTTCTCTTGCTGTGAACTCCCCATAGGTCTGTGCACAAAAACAGCATTTACGCTTTTATTTGGGACTCGTATGTGCCATTTCCATCCTTAGGGCTTAACTGCTGCTGCGACTCAGCTGAGGCACACGAAATGGTCATACAGGCACTTAGGCTGGTGTGATAACAGGGAGGTGTGATGGCCTTTCTGAGATCCCGCTGCAAGCAGCATGAAGGGACATTTTACACCGTCTTAAAAGTCCTTTTAGAAGAATGCCATAGAGTAAAAGAGCCTTACAGTGTACGAGGATTAGGTTTAATCTCTCCGTGCCTCAGCTCTGCAGCTGTAAAATGGGGATAACTGGTATTTTTCTTGTGGTTTTGCTGGTTCAAGTTATAAGGACCTTTGGGGTAAGCACCTAGCCAGCGTCTCTCGTGATGCTGTCGGGTGCCTGGCAGGACTGTGCCCCAGCTCTGTGTGGCATACGCTGGTGTGGTCGCAGGATGGGGAAGGGGTGCAGAATTTGGCCAACACTGCGGGCTGCCCTGCAGCCCCCAGGTCTCGTTCTCTGTGCTTGGCGTCTCAGTCCTGATTTGTTTATCTCTTGGGGGCCTTTCTGTTTTTAATTCCATTGTTCCTCACCTGGGAATTTAAGGCTATTATTTAATTTCCTTCCAGATTTCAGCCCTCCCCCCTTGCCTCCCAGGTCTCCTGCTCCATTGCCAGCCCTGTCCCCTCAGAGAAGGCGTTTTACTTTTCTGCCCCTCTGTGTGAGTCAGTTTTCGTTGGCTCTCGCAGCATCTCCTCTTGTCAAGGCATTATCCGGTGGGGAGCCTGATTATTTAGATTCCTCCAGTTTCCCCCTTTTAATATATATCCTCTGTGTCCTGCAGCCTGACCCCTGCCAAAGGACCTGCCACGAGGGTTGTTTCTCCCAGTCTGAAGCCCTCCCCCAGCTTTCCTTTCATCTGTGTTTTCTAAGAGGTCTGTGCTTCGGGCAGCAAAGCCAGTGAAGGGTTTGGGGCCTCTGGGTCCACCCCCGGATCCCTCCCCCAACACCTGAGAAAAGGCAAAAGCAAAAACCACTTCCAGGGCCAGTCCTGGCAGGGGGTGGGGAACAACTGAGCCCAGCAAAGGAAAGGAAACCATTTAATTCCTTTTTTTTTTTCTTTAAACTTGTGGCACGGTTCCTAGAGGGCTGTAGGTACTCTGGGCCAGATACTGTTCTGTGCTCTGACGCTTCCTTTTTGGGCAGCAGACCTTGAAGAAATGGGGAGGGGGTCCCTACAAACCAGGAAGCAGATGCTGTTGATGCAGTGCTGGCCCAGCCTGTGGGTGAGCTGCTGCACTGGAGGTCAGTGTGCAGGAGGGCGGTCTGTGTTGGTTCTTGATGGATCCAGTTTGCCCAGTGTCCAGAAAGACCAGCCTGAAATGCTGCCGTGGGGCCCCTCGCTAGGCTCAGCATGAGGGACAGGTGATTTCCTACTCTACAGAAATATTATTTAGCACTTCTCAGCCACAAGTCTCGAGGGGTTTTGCATAGCAAGGCTCAAGCAGCGCCAGTGTAGTGCCGAGGTGGAAACAGGGGTGGGCTGTCCAGGATTGCTTCCCAGTATGTGAACCTGGTGCTTGCAAGTCTCTGCAAGCGCAGCACGGCAGAGAGCAGATTCACTCCAGTGAGATTTGCATTTTGAAGAGCTCAGGGAGGTTTCTTGAACAGAGTGTGCACATCTGGACACCTTTCCTATTGGAGGTGGTACAACTGTCGTCTCACTGAATTCATTGTGTTGCCCCCCGCTTTCACAAGGCACTCGGAGATCCCACAGGGAGGGCTGACACCAGCTGCAGTTGTCGAGATACTCGGAGCAAATCCCCCTGTGATCTGTGTGATGGAGAGCATATGCACAGCCCAGGATCTGAAGGAAATCACCTCCCATATGAAGAACATAAACATGTTTTCCTAGCTCTCTGCCAGGGTTTTATTTGCAAAATTGCTAGAGAGGGAGGAGACCCTTGGAGGTGTCCAAGCTCTAGACCCAAAATAAATAAAATATTGCTAGAATATATTTAGCAAAGATAACGTTGAACGCAGACAAACACAGAGGGAGCTATGGATGATATATCTACTGGAAGCTATTGAGGGTTTCTAACCAAAAAGCAGGGCACTGTGTGAATGATTTCATGAGTGGTTCCCTGTTCATGGCTCAGGTAATGTGTAAGCCACGTGCAATCCACCGGTGGTAGAGCTTTTACCTAAACCCAGCCCTACCAGAGTCCAAGCTGAAAGGCAGATAGAGGGAAACAGGGTGTTATCCACACAGCATTGCTTGTTATTCTTGAGATGGGTTCATATTCTCAAAGGAGTCATCTCAAATATGTCCCCAGACTGGTGCAAAATAGAGGCTCGCGGCATTAGATCCTTCTCTAGCTCATGCTTCTGACACTCCTCTTTGCTGCATCATGCGAGAGATGGATGATTTGATCTTAGGAAATGGTCTGGTGGTCAGCCAAGCTGTAGGAGCCAGAGCAGATGGGAAAATATCTGTCTTAATGTCTGGGTATCACTCTATGATCAGAGCCAATTGCAGTAACCCTGCGTGGGGACAAAGGTACCGTTCAGTGTGTGTGGCCCACAAAGACCTGCAGCTTGATGATGGTGTTAAGAGCTACCGTTAACAACTCTGACTTGGTTTAGTTTTTCTTAATCCAGCCTTCAACAACATAGAGCAAAACCCTACTGTCGCAGAGAGCTACATCCTTTGGAGTCAGCCAGCGCTGATCTAGTAATTGCCATGACTTGTCATTCCTTGTCCCATCTATCACGCAGCACAAAATGACACCTCAGCCAGGGAAACTCAGAAAGAAGCAGTTTTCTGTCTGCTTCAATTTACCAATAATGAGCAAGAAAGGCTTTGAAAACAGGGCTTTAAATGACTGTATTCTCGTTGAGAACCTCTTTTATAAAAATGTAATGGGACATTTCCCTTGGAGTAGTGCTGGGCCAAAAGCGTAGTAAAAACTATTTCCACTCTTTCTCCACCATCTTCTGCCCTTCCCCTCCCAGGCTAACAGTACCAGCAGATTTTTGGCTCTCCTGAGAGTCAAAGGAGAGGCCTATGTTGCCCCTCACCTAGGGATGTGGCCCAGCATTCATCTAAGTCCGAGCATCTGAGCAGTCCCATTGACACACACACCCCCCCAGCCCCTTCCCTTGATGACATGCAAGGGAGAAGTTATTAGGATTCAGCAACAGCTCTTTATTGCTGTTTTGAAAAGGAGGGGCTATAAGCAGTAAAAGAAGATGTTCATCCATAGGCAGGACTTGCTGCAGCTAAAATCTTATAGCTCCTTCCAAGTCCTGCGTGTCCAGGTATCCCTTTGAATTGCTGGAGATGGTACCACTGAGCCAAAGTGAAGGTTTGGGCTGGTAACGAGTACGTTGCAGCTCTCTAAGTTCCTTGCCTCTGTTAAAAGGCATCTATATCATCCCTGGTATGTTAGATTTTTAAACATTTGGTTCCAGGAGGACAACAGCTCTGTCATATGGTTTCAAGTAAGCCCTGTGCTTCTCCAGGCCAAAGACTGCAGGCAACCAGTATTACAGGAAGCAGAGATTTGACATCTGGATCAAAACTGCAATGCAGTTACTTTTGGGTTTAAAAACTCCCCTAGTATTAACCTCACCCTTGACAGTTGCCATCTTGCCTCTCTCCTGCCTGTCTGAGCAGTACTGTAAATATAACTTTCTGGATGTCTGTCGCAGCAACCCCCTGACGTTTATTGGGTTCCTTTAATCTCCATAGTGAGCTTAGCCTGAGAAGCCTGATCACAAGGTACAATGCAGCCCTGGCTCATCTCTCTCTCTCTCTCGTGCTGTGAATATCTCAGTCCCTACCTTTTGCTTTGCTAGGAGTGTGTGTCTCCTCATCTACCAGGATGCTGCTGCTTTGCTAAAGGCATGAGGAAAGCCTTCTGCAATAGCAGCTGGGAGCCTGCCCTTAATGCTGCTGGTGCTCCCAGACTTGTCCTGCCTCTGGCCAGCGTCTGTGCCCCAGGGTGCGGTGGGAAAAATAATCTTACTGGCTCATGTGTTAAGAGAAGGAGAAAAATAATCTCTCTTCGTTGTTCCACCATACACAAGGTGTCTAACTTCAGATTTATATTGTGGAATCTGTGGAGTTATCTGCATCCCTTTTAACCCAATGTGGCATATAGTGAGGTGAGGGAGAGCCCAGAAAGCAGGACAATTCGGCAGGGGGAAGGGTGGATCTGAATGAGAAGATGGGCAGAACTGAATGAGAAGACAGGCTGAAGCCTCCACTGGTGTAAAAGGAACAAGGCATCCCTGGTTTGGGGAGATTTCTGTCACGTTGAGAATCTGGCCTGGTGAACAGCACAGCAGTGATTATTTTCTAACGCACAGAGCACATATTAACTCAGAGTTCAAAATTCTTTATTTTCCTTGGCATAGTGAGAAATGAGACCTAACATGGCAATCATACATAATACATGAAACAAGCAAAAAGACAGAAAGCAAACAAAACCGAGATCAAATGCACAGGATACACAGCAATCCAGGGCAACCCACCACTTGCGTAGTGCTGCTAACAGCAGTAACAGCCGCTCTCCTCCTGCACCTTTCAACGCAGGATCCCCAAGCATATTGTAGAAAACAAAACCAAAATCGATTAGCTTCCCAGTGCCCGTTTGAAGGAAGGAGAGCGGGAAATGTTTGCTCACCTCTGCAAGGAGCAAAGCCACCGTCCCGAGGGGCAAACACAGCCACTGTGTAACCACGCGCTGGTTACATGAGCTCTGATGGTCTTCTGAGCATCCCCAGAGAGAAAAGTGGGTCTTCCTTAAACAATCCCAATCAAAGAATATGCCAAACCTTCATCTGGCTAAAGGTATTACAGCTCTGTTGACTGTAATGAATGAGTCCCTAACAAACACTCTTGGGTTGTACGTGAGCTGCGGGGGACGCGTGTGTTGGTAAATTTGTGAAGAAACGTCATCTTGAACGGGTGCTTAGCAAAACGAGAGAAGTCCAAGTATTTCTTGAACCTTCTTTACTTAATCACTACACTGTGATTTATTTTTTCATTCCCCAGCAGCAGGTAACACACGGAGCAGCCCCCTGCACACGCGCGTGCACTCACACACGCTCCGCGCTGGGGCGACTGCTCTGAATTTTATTGGAAAAATACAAACTGGCTTTGCATTCTTACCTTTATTTCGAGACCTCCTACAAGAAACAGGAAGGGTAAACATGAAAGATCTGTTTCCTTTAAATTGTGAGTGTGGGGGAGTTTTCCTGTAGTGAAAGGACTGTTTTGAAAAGCCCTAAATGCTTTTGAATTGAATACATAGAAGTAATGTACACACGGTTTGAATTTACAGTTCTGGGTCTCCTATCCCCCTCCATATGAATCCTATAAGTCAGACGTGTTGCTACAGTGATTCCCACCGGGAAAGTCTGGACCTAGACTAGGAACAGCTGTAGATGTACAATCCACCAAAGTCGGCTTCTGAAACAGATATGAATTATTGGTTCAGTCAGATAAATATGGCTTTGCCTTTCCCCCACAGGCAACCACATATGGCACTTGGAAAGAATTAAAACCTTTACCCTTGGCCAGGTCTGGTTAAATAATGGCTCTTTCTTATACTTTCCCCCTCTCTCCATTTCCTCTCATTCATTCTTCTTTTAATTTTCCTTTCATGATCTTTTTGGCACCAGCATCCAAAATGTCACCTCCTCCAAGTGACCCTGGATTTTACAGTGTCACCTACAGGGCTGCGGGAGCACAGGTGGGCAGGCGGATGGGAAAAAACTGTAGCTTTTATTCAGCGGGGATGGAGCTCTGAATGGAGAAACAAAACCACCTTTCTGCCTCTTGGCGTGGCCACGCTGAGTCTAGAAAAGCCTCCAAGGCTGCAGCTACGCTATCAGCTGGATGCAGGCCTG
This sequence comes from Megaceryle maxima, assembly GCA_024605025.1. NCBI lineage: Eukaryota > Metazoa > Chordata > Aves > Coraciiformes > Cerylidae > Megaceryle > Megaceryle maxima. The sequence continues at coordinate 24,392 of JANHGN010002880.1, read as the reverse complement.
CCCTGAAACCCTAATTCACCCACCATCCCCGGAGCGTATGTGCAGGAGGGAGGATGCTCCGACATCCTGCTCGAAGGGTAGAGCTAATGTCATGTCTCCCTTCCCAGGTCCCGTGGCTGCTGGTGTATGTATGTCAGGATGATGTGCCCTTCCAAATTCAGGGCGTGCAGGTGCAGAAGGGCATCCCTTAGAGGAGGGTTCAACCTCGTAGCTCATAAATGCCTTTACCTGTGTCTCCTGGGGTCCCCGATATCCCCTCCTCTCTCTCTGCTCCTCTTTTCTACCCTCAGTCATTCATTCAGCCTCATGAGCCTGAGGAGGCCGCCCCCCAGCCAAGCCCTCCACTCACTTTAACCCAGTTCTCTTCCTAAAGCTACTTCACGGGCTTTAAAAATCTGGAATTAAGAAACCTGTAACTTGCTGCTTTATCTCATTATCTCCTGTTTTGCATTTTAATGTGCCTGCTCTAAAAAAGACCTCATTGATATTCTGGTTCAGCATGTGTTTGTTTGTGTCTCTTGGGAAAATTGGCTACAGATATTACTAAGTCAAAAACACACACAGGAGAGTTTGCTGCATATTTTCCTTTCCTTTTTTCCTTCTTTGAAAGATGATGGGTTTTTCTTCGCTTTCTTGAATGGCATGCGAACCGAAATGGCAGAATTTTGAGATGGCTCAGGATGTAGGATGTAATCTATTGATCTTAGAGATAGCTGTCTCCAGCTCTGTGGCCATAGCTCCTGGATTCTTCCTCCCCTTCTGCAAAAGGACCCCAGGATCCTGCTCTGAAATGCAGGTCACTCTGCCTGGCATCCTCCTACAGCTTCCTATTCATGCAGCGCCTCTTCCTGAAGTCCTAAAAGTCACAGTGGTAAGAGGGACAACCCAAACGATCAAAAGCAACCCTTAGGGACCCAAGGACAGTGTTGAACTAAAGGTGACCTCAAAGGTCCTTGTTGTGCAGCCAACCTGGGAAGGTGGCACTGGGCAGGAGTGTGCCCACCAGAGCCTGCAGGCTCCTAAGCATGGAGCATGCAGAGCAGCCTGAATGGACGGGGTGGCCCCAGGTCATCCATGGGCAGCTTGTGAAGCAGCCACGTGGGCAGAGGGCTGGCGTGTGGCAACATCACCCTGACACCGACAGCAGCTCCTCAGCAGCTGTGGTGAGCTCGGTGCGGCTGCTTTGGGAAAGGTATGGGTGACTTAATTTGGATGGCTTTCTTTCCACTAGTCACTGCTCCAGCAAGATGTTGCCAGCTTGGGGTTTTGTTTTGTTTTTTCCCTTCTCCCTTTTGAGGTGCAAAATTAGCTTTCTGCCCTTGTGCAACTGTTAAAGATCCTTCTGGTTCTCCTCTTGAATAGCTGTTTGACTTCAGAGGTCCTGATGTGTTTCCACTGTGTTAACTGTTCACTGCTTCCTGCTATAATCCTATGGTTAAGAGGTGTGAGGATGGGAGGAATCACCCTCTGCAGGTAGCAGCGTCTCTCCCTTGAGTAGAGAGAGTTTAAATAGCTACTTCAGACTAGACATTGAATTTTTTAGGTGAATAAAAATTAGATGAGGTGAACTCCAGCTTGCGGGGAAATCAGTGTCAAGCACATCTTTGGATGTTTTAAATGTGTCCTCAAGAATCATAAATGTTCAAATACCTACCGTCAGCCTGGGACTCGGCGTACAAGGACTCCTTGGTTATATCTCCCTGGTTTTTGGCACTGTGTTTTGTACAGGTGGCATCTTTGTGTGGCAGGGGAGGATATACATCGATAAGGAGGCTCTGAGTGCTTGTGAACTGGCCTCGGAACTATAGCAGCTTTAGGCTTTGCCAGGGCAGGGGATGGTTTAGCAAGCCCTGCCATCTATGCAGAGGCCTTATGCTGGATAACTCAGCAGAAGCATCTTCCCACCCAAAAGACTCTGTCATCTTTGTTTAGTCATCTTCCTCGTGTGCTGCACTGAGATGCTCTGGTGTAAGCAATGAATGCCATTCTCCTTCCTAAGACCCCAGGTCCATCCTGCCGACTGCTGTGATGCTCCGGGTATCTCTCACAGGCTCTTGCTGCTTCTGCTGCTCTTTTTGTAGCCTTGAGCAATGCCCCAGACCCTTCCAGCAGCCTCCCCATCTCTTCAGTTTGTTGTATGTCAGCAGCAAATAAAAGTAGTTCTGAAATGGAGAGTTTCTCTCTCAATTTCTGCAGTGCTTTGCCCTCAATGAATTGGAGCAGTGAGCAGCTCAGTATTGCTAATGGCAAAGACTGCAGTGAAGCATTTTTCATCTTCATTGCTCTTCAGGGGCCCAGTGTAGGAGACTAAGCAGGGACTTCTCATACGGAGTTTGAACTCTGGGGCTGCATTGTGTGTACGTGCTCCACAGCACTGTGCGTTCAGATCCCTGCGTGGCAGCCAAACGTGCCTTCACCTGCCCTTACAGCACTTGTGGCACTGCAGCCACCACCCCAGACCTCCCCTGGGAGTTGACAGTGGCAAGCAGAAGCATGTCCCAGTGGTCAGGGTCCCTGCATTGATCGCAGATCTCTGAGCCAGCAGGCATCCTCTCTGACCTTGTGCTGTGTCACTGACACCTGAAGTTTTTTCACAGGCAGGTTGTTCATATTCCTGTCCTGCTTTCTGGACATCCAGAGCTGAGACTGAATGAGACCTGCTTTTAGAAGTATGCTCATAGATTCCTCAAAATCAGGATCCTTTATAGCATCTCAGCTATTGAAATATGGGGCTCCCTCTCCCCATAGCAACACTTCCCTGTGGCAGTAACTGTCCCTGTGTCACCAACATGTGGTGTGCCGATGTGTCTTGCACAGGGGCGGGTGGGATGAGGCAAGCAATGAGCAGCATCTGTAAGTCTTGGCAGCATCTCCCTGGCCCACAGCCCATACCCAGGCACACTTTTTGAGCCGGTGTCTGACAGCAGCCTACCCACAGCCACTGCAACCCATCCCAGCACACCCTTCCCAGAAACTATGTGAGGCACCACTGTAATCCAACATTTCATTGCCAGCAGTTCTACCCTCTGAGGCGTGCATTTATTTAAGTGTTGTAGGTTCTTTTTTTTTTTTTTAATGATCTTTTTATTTTCTTTAAGTTTTCTGATATTTCCAGTGGGACTATTGAAACCAGCGCCTTTCTTTTTCACCTTGCACCGCTTGACCACCCCGGCACAGTAGCTCCTGTCAGAACTGCAGTGAGCAGGAGCAGCTTCCAGGGGACGGCTGTGCAAAGGGAAGAAATGGCACCGTTGCCAGATGCTCCAGCGAGCAAACAATTTGGGAGCCCTGTGATTTCCCGCTGCTGTATAGCAGAGGCTGCTGCTGTACAGAGGACTCCTGACAGCACCGCAGCCATGCACTTAACTGACTTTAAAAGGGACCGAGGTGAAGTAACCCTTCTTTCTTTATTTTTTTGAAATACCCTGTGGTGCCGAACTGAAATTGCAGCCAGCTTCTATTTTCAGAGGCCTCGGTAAGAGAATGTTTTTCTCTGGAGATACAATGAGCGTCGCCCCGTAGCCGGCCGTTCCCATGCTGGTGCTGCCAGGCCCCATGAATGGTGCTTTATGAGCTGCTCTCGCAGGTGTTCGCGGGGCATGTAATCACTAATGAATGGTAGGGAGACAGAGGCACTGGAGGCCGACTCTGGCACGGGGAGCCAGGCCAGGCTTCTTTCATTCTGTGAGAAAAGGGGGGAAAAAAGTCCGGTGCCTTTCCTCTGCTCCCTTTGCATACTTGCCTGCAGAGAGCTCTCGCGGGCTTTGCCGGGCTAGCTGCTTACCCGCTTTTTATACCGACACAGATGTAGATTTGGCTTTAGAATTCAATATGCTTGCTTGCTTTTTTTTTTTTTTTTTTTTTTAACCTCCCTCGGGGAGTTACTGGCTGTAGAAATCCTGAGCTGCTGGAGCAGGCCGTGCTCCTGTCAACGTGGAGTTTGCAGGAGCTTAGTCTTGAAGATTTGGCTCGGGGTTTTGCACTTTGTGCTCCTTGCGCTCTTCGTGCCAGGGCTGGCGCATAAAATAAGTCAGGAGCGGTGACTGCAGGGCGAGCGCCGTTCTCGGTAGAATTTGGAATGTGTGTGTTATGGATGGGGCCTATTATGATAATGATGATTAATTTGCCATTAAGCCTGTCTGATATTTCCCCTTCTACAACCCTATGACGACCGTAAAAGCTTGCATGGTAATGCATAGGCACAGGGGGAGGTGGATTGAGTTGCACGGGCAGTTTGAATTTTGGCATGCTGGGCTTTCAAATGCTTGGCTTTGCAGCCAGCAACACGCTCTTAACAAAGTTCTGTGTCATGGGGGGGGGGACCCCACCAAACAAAGCCAAACCAAAAACTATAGAACCAAGCCCAAGCAAGGTGTATTTTTAAGGGGAAAAAACATCTTCCGTTTTCTGAAGCTTCCACTTTTAACTGTTCTAACACAACACAGCAAAAGAGGTGAAGTCTGTCCAGTTTATTTTCCGACTCTTAGAGCTGGAGTCTTTGGATCAAGTGATTTAAGCCCTTTTGACTTGGAGGCCAGCGCAGCGGTGACCAGCACCCAGCAGTCACACACCACGTCTGCTCAGGGCTCGAGCCCCAGCAGCCGATCTCTTGCAGCACCTCGAAGCTGCCTCTCGCCTGGGCTTTGCTCTGGGTGGGAGCAGTGGCTCTGCAAGCTGGGGAACGCCAGAGTTTGCCAATGCAATTGGCTTTTGGTCTTTTGACTCTGGGAACCTGAGCTGCCACTTGGCTATGGCTACTGCAGGAGGGGTGGACGTGGCCGCTGTCTACCGACGGCAGAGCTGCTGGGTCTCGACATGTCTGCAAAATTCAGGTGCAGAACCTGAATGTGAAGCCAACTGCCTGCCAAAAATGATAGAATTTCACTTGGGTAAACTCCCAAAGATATCTCTTTATTGTTGTTATTATTATTATTTAAACATTTTCTGGAAGAGAATTGCCCCCAAGTTATGATTACTTTTATCGGTTGGTGTCAGGTTAGCAGTTATCTATAAACCAATAAACCAATATATCCTTAAGCTTAAAAGGAAGACTTTATTTTGGAAACATATTAATATACAGGGCGTGCAACCTAAGCCGCAGTTTTTATTTGTGCTCATATTTTTCATTGCCTTTCTTTTACACCTCAAGGACACATTTATGATCTCCTCATGGTATTTCACTTCTGAGGTGATGGTGATGCCTTGAGAAAAAACAGATCTCACATTAATTTGGCCCCCAAAGCCATTAAAGTGCTTGTGGAACAGGGAAACGTGAGTACAGTTCTTCGATACTTGGCTGCATTTATCAGGAATTTGCCATTTTGTGTTTTCTATCTGCAGTACCAGTATAGGGAAAGGACTCATACTGGGGTAGCACATGTTTTCTTTAGAAATAAAGGGAGAGTCAAGCACTCCCCACCCTCCTGGAAGTAGCATCCCTGAAGGATTTGTCCATTCCATAAAACAATCTAAGAAGTTGTCTGAACACGACAGAGAAGATAAAACCTTCATCACTTTTGCATATGTTTGCGAGTGGGGTTTTACCCTCCAGAGCAGGAAGCAGAAATGCTGAGGTGATGTGCCGGTAAATGAGGATAATTACTGATGAAGAACGATAACACTCTGGGCTTGCAGGATGTGTTTCATGCTAGGCTCTTCTAGTGCAGGTCTGGTGGTGCTGTGTCTCCTCTGTGGATGAGGGGAATGGGCAGGGAAGATGCTCGAGATCATCTGGCGAGTTAGTAGCATAGCAGGACGTAGCCTGTGTCCAATATCTTGTACTTACATCCCTATTGGATTTCATCCAATTATTTCAGATGATTTCTCAATTTATCCAGATCATTTTGGAGGCTAATTCCACCCTCAACATACTGGTGGCCTCTCCCAGCTCTGTGCTGTCCTCAAATTTAATAAACATACTGTCAAGGTCATTGTGGAAGATGTTGAATAGAAACAGGAGCACAACAACCGCTTAAGTTTGACACCCACCGTGGGGAAAAAAAAAATAAAAAAAAAATTCCCCAAATGATGCTGGGTTTAGCATCAGGGGAATGTAACTTCTGCCTGGAAAAATCACAAGCTAGCAGCTCTTCCAGTCACCTCCAGTTCTGCTCTGTTGTCAGAGCTGTGTTTCACCTTAGAAAAAAGACCTCCCCCATATGACTGAAGTATTCTGAGGTTTCTAAATGGCACCTTTCCACTTACAAGTAATGGGACTGCATATGTACTTCAAATGACATTTTCATTCATAAAGATTTCAGGATCCACCACAACTCTTGCTAGCTTATTTTACTACCTCCAAGAGTGGGGTACGGCAGCCACTTTTAATGATGCACAATTTAAATTTGCACATGATTCACTCAAGTCGTGGGTTATAATTCCATGGAGTTACAAAGTTCTTGTTCTGTTATCAGTTGCTTCCTAACTTGAAGTCATCTCAAATTATAAATTGCTTCTCTAACCAATGCAAAATACGAGAGCATAATATCATGATTGATGCTATAGAGAAAACTCTGGTACAGTTTGCATGCTATCAAACATAATCCTGGTGCAGGTGGATGACTGAAGCATGGGGTAAATGCAGTTGATTAGATATTTTGTCTCATTCAGGATCCTTTTCTGTGAGCTCTGTATGACTAAATGCATATTGCATGAGGGGCATGTTCCAAAGTCCATTGAAATGAACTGAAAGACCCCCCCCTTTTCCTCAGCGTGCTTTGGATGGGGGCAAAAAACACTGTCAGGCAGACAACAGAGATGTTGCGTTTCGGCTTGTGGAGACTGTCTCTTCTAATGACAAAAGCAAATGTTTTGTCCGTGATGTATGGAGCTAATAATGACAGTAATTCCTTTGAGAGTCTGATGATTTGCAAATATTGAATATATTTCCATTTTCCAAGGGAGTGGTAGAAACTGAAGTATGGAAAATTAAATGCGATGGCCGGGTCCTCGGAGAAGAGCTAGAGCCTTGACCTCTGCTGTAGCCTAAATAGGCAGGGATGCTTCTCCCAGCAGCATCGCAGGGAGAATGTAGCTGTGATCACGTTCTTCAGCTCCAGCGTTGCTCCTGCTGGGGAATTGGATGCTCTTTTCTCCGCACATCCAATACGTGAGTCCAGCCAGGTTGCTGTTAGTCCAGCAAAGGTCATGGAAGGCAAGACCCGAGGCCACGCCAAATGGCAGTGTGCTCCAGGAAGAGAGCAGGAAAAATGAAGCGTTGGTGTTTTGCGGGTCTCTTCAGTAGCTGACGTGCCATGGCAGGGACAGTCCCAGCCCAGACCTGGCCCTCAGCAGAAGTTTCATCCCTTGCTTGTGTCCCAGGAAAGCTGCAGCTGAGAGCAGGGTTGGGACCCTGGGATTCCTTCTGGAGCCCAGACAGGAGGTGTGAGGACAGGGAATTGCAAAGCTGCACTTATTGTTCTCTGTGTTTTCCAGCTGCATCTGGGGGATTTTCCATTTTCCTTAGAAAGATTGCCTTGCCTTGCTTGTATTTATTTGTCACCATTGCTGGCGGTGGGGGAAGCTGTGCCACCTGCACCAAGCCATGTGCTGCTGCAGCTCCTGGCCTGCAGAGGCTAAACCAAGGCAGAGGAGGCACAGACAGCCAGAAGGGATGAGGAATTAGTCATCTTTTGTGACCAGGCTACAGGTGGGGTAGACATAGGGGCACCATTGCCAAGCTAGGAAGCGGGTCCTTAACCCTCACGACCACCTCATTTTGCTTCAGTTCCTCATAACGCAGGACCAAGGGAGGCAGCTGAACAGGGGAGGGAGGGATCTGCTGCTGGGGGCCAGGGAGAGATGCCAAGTGCTAGACTGTGCAGGGAGCCTGCAACCGGGTGCCTCGGGCTGGCAGCCAGGTCTGTGACCCCAGCCAGCCATCCCCACTGCCTGTGACAAACAGTATTTAGATGAGCTCCTGCCTCTGCTAGATGTTCATATTTATATGTGCAATGTTCCTCCTTCTCATGCTTCTTCTTTCTCCTCCTCTCACCTTATATAGTCACGCGAGGCATGGCTTGAAGGAGCAGGGGCAACTTGCCAGAGTCTCCGACCTCTCCTGCCAGTGGCCATTGCTCTCAAGAATTGAAAATTTAGTCAAAGCAGGGGCTCTAATGTAACAATTTGCTGCATCATGAGGTGGTGTTTGTGTAAATGCCCAGGAAAATAAATAAATAAAGTGGTGGACACCCAGAGCACAGCGCGAAGCTGTAGCTGGAGGTACAGCCACCCCCTTGCAGCCCTCACTGGTGAGCAATAAAAGGAAACTTTGTTCCCCTGAAAAGCGTGTGGGGTTTTTTTTTCCCCCCATTTGCTGGTCTCTAGCAGTGCTTGAGACCTCCAAGAGGTCTGGGCGCAGATTGCAGTGACTTCCAACCTCGGCTCCAGCTCTTTGTGCCAGTGTGGCATTATCTGCGGCTTTTCTTCTTTTTCTTGTCCTGCTTTCTTTAAAAAGCCATAAAACAGCAAGTACTATTCAGTGATTAAGATTATTTGGGTTCACTTCAGTCCTGGCATGGTGCTAATAAAAAAAAATGTTACAGCGTTTGTTCTCTCATTTGCAGAAGAAACCATCTCACTATGGGAATGAACAATTAACAACATTTAAATGAGCTGAACTTGGTCCTTTTCTTCCATTGTCTTCGTGCCTTTTGAATCATCTGGAACTGGATTTTCTCTGCTGTATATTTTCCGGTGCCCTAAAATGTTTTACATAAATTGTAGACCAATCCCAAGATGTAACCTCCTCATCCCTGTGGCCCACAATGCCTTGAAAAATGGTGAAACGTTGTGGTTAATCACCTGGATCCATTGTACGATTACAATCTTTGCTGATGGTGATTTTTTTTATTTTTTTTTTTTTCTGGCCATTTTTTTTTTCCCCCTGAAGGAAACACAGCACAAAGATGGGGAGGGCGTTCTCTCCGGTTCCGTATCTGCAGGCATTTCTGCCTTCATTAATTAAAAATGATAGCAAGGAAGGCAAGCAAAAGGTTTTGATCTTTACATCGAATAAAAAACCCCATATGTAGCCTCTGCTAAAACCTTCTAGTGACAGCTTGAAGCTCTCCTTTCACACGCTGCAACCTCAGAGGGCTGTTTGTACCTTAAAACCTCGCCTCCCTTCCCCAGGAGCGCGGTGGGATGTGATGCATTTGATCAGCTACAGGGTGAAAATACCTCACGGGGGGGTTGTCTGTCGCTGTAGGTGCTGCCCCAGGTATTCCTCCCGGTTTATTTTACCTGGAGCTCACAGGGAGAAGAGGTCCTTTAGTGCTGGAGCGGTGGCAGGGGACTGCGGAGGGGTCTTGGCTGGGCGAGTTCGGGTTTGTGTCTCAATTTTGCAGCAGGGAAGGCGATTCGTTGGTGTTGCGCTTGGCTGTGGGGAGTACACCAGGCAACGAAACGAGGATGGGATTTGAACGGGTTTTCTGTAAACCGTTAACCTACATACGGGGCCGAGAAACAGGGGAAAGTGCAGCCGCCATTCGGCGTGGTGTGGCTTTAAGAATCGAGACTGAAACACCTTAAATGAACTCTGCAGCAGACAGCTGAAAAAAAAAATCACCCCGGCCCCACTGCCGCCCGCTTCTTCATGATGTCATTTTTCAGGTGTCAGTTTGCCGGAGCAAGATTGGAACAGGCCTTGTTGCTAGGACATGAATGGAAAAGTGGCTGTCGATTGGCCAGTGGGGATTTCCCAACCGGCCAATCGTGGGGGAGCAGTCGGCATAGAAATGAGAGGCAGAAAAAGCTGCTGGCTGGGACAATTAATGTGTTTGCAGTGTCGGAGCAAATTGTGGCGCAAAGTACTGTGCGGGTACAATTAAACCGCAAATCTTCCCCCGTGTAGGCTGGTGACGCTGCCCTAATGGACCAGCCCTGGGCTGAGGCAATTAGCAGCCATGCTGCCTTCTGTTTGAGTTGGCAGCTCGCAGCGGCTAGGGCAGAAAGGGGATGGTTTTCACTTGCACAGAGCGGAAGACTCTGTAGAATTTTTATTACCTTTAGCCCGCAGAAATAGGTAGAATTTGTTTTCTCTCTTTTTTTTTTTTTGTAATTATTGTCATTTAAGTCCATCGTGCAAAGGGAAAAAAGTCCCGGTGTGCTGCGGCGACTCCATGTCGGAGGAAGGAGAGAGGGGAAAGCAGCTGGTAGGAAAGGCTGGTTTCCTACTCTGCCTTGTCCTGGAACAAGCACTGCAGCAGTGACAGCAGGAGCCTGCTCTCTGCAAAGGTCTTCGAGTAGAAAGTGTCCCTTTATAAAGTGTAATTGAGTACGATTCTGTTATTTCAGATCTTGGCTATAAAAAGCGTTCTTATTTAAGTTGTTAGTAGTGCCTGCCTGACAGAGGAATAGCCAAGTAAGCAGATTTGCCTGCCTGTCATCCTTAACTGCTTGCTATCGCCGCACTCCTGCGATGCTGCTGTAGCAGAGGAGGTTTTCTTACATAACCAGCCAGTTTTTCTGTAGCCATCCCCCTTCCCGCGGGAGCAAGGCACCTCCTGGGTCATCGAATCCAGCCTCTTGCTTGCTGGCAGCCACTGCGTGCCGTCCACCTCAGAAAAGGATGGAGATCCCTCTCCAACCTCTGTGGCACTGATGCTTCTTCTTTCACAGAATCACAGAATGGTAGGGGCTGGAAGGGACACTGAAAGATCATCTGGTCCAACCACCCTGCCGGAGCAGGGTCACCTAGAGCAGGTCACACAGGAACGTATCCAGGTGGGTTTTGAATGTCTCCAGAGAAGGAGACTCCACAACCTCCCTGGGCAGCCTGTTCCAGGCTCTGTCACCCTCACCAAAAGTTTCTCCTTATGTTTACATGGAACCTCCTGTGTTCCAGCTTGCACCCATTGCCCTGTGTCCTATCATTGGATGTCACTGAGAAGAGCCTGGCTCCAACCTCTTGACACTCATCTTTTACATATTTATAAACATTAATGAGGTCACCCCTCAGTCTCCTCCAAGCTAAAGAGACCCAGCTCCCTCAGCCTTTCGTCATCAGGGAGATGTTCCACTCCATCATCTTTGTGGCTCTGCACTGGACTCTTCTGAGCTTCTCTCCCTCCTCGTTACTTTTCCTGGAGAGTCATTTCAGGCTATCCCCTCTCGTGCCCAGACCACTGCTGGGACATACCTATTGCCTCCCCCTCCGTGGCCACCACAGAGATGCTTTTGCGGAGGTGTGTGTGCCCCTGGGTGGCCCAAGAGGAGGCCAGGGGTCCTGTTCACAAAATTACAACTATTGTGCATGGGACAAGGGGGCTGCAATGGAGACAGGGGATGAAAGTCAACAGTTGCTTTTGTGAACCCTTGTGGGTTGCAGGGTCAGAGAGGTGACCACTGGCCATAAGCCAGTGCCATAAGGGGCAGCACTTCTTGGGGCTTCAAGCTGTGTTCTCACCCACTGAAAGGGCACCAGGTACCACCCAGGCTGGCACTAGCTGTCATTACAAGACTCCGGTTGCTGAGGAGGCCTTAGGGCTGTAGGGTAGGAGGAGTAAGTGCCATGACCTACCCTTCTCCCCAGCACTGCTCCTGGGGTCACCTCCTTGCACTGCCGGGAGGGCAGCGTGCTCTGTAGCCCAGGCAAAAACCCCACCAGTCCTCAGACTGGTTATGGAACCATCTATTTTATTTATTCCAGCCCAGAAGCACCAGGTCTGACCTACACCAATTCCAGTTTCAGAGCATTTGAATTTGTGGCCCATGTCCAAAATATTTAAAACAAAACAAAACAAAAAAACAAACAAAAAAAACCAACCAAAAAAAAGCAACCAACTTTTGCCTGTGTAACCAGAGAAAGCAGCCAGTTAACTCTTTCAGTTCCGATCTTCCCAGAGCAGAGAGACTGCAGATGGGTTTATATGGGTTTCCCCAGTGGGTGAGGCACACCGAGGGTCCCATCCTGTTGGTGTGCACACGGGGATGTGTACGGGCAGCCACAGCTTGCGCTGCCCAACTTTCCTGCCCAGCAGGGTCGTACCCACCCATCACATCCCCGTCTGCCACCCACAGCCTGGCCGCCCCTGAACAGAGCCCGTAGAGCTGCATAGCTCAAAGAAACTTTTATTTGCAAGTTCACCCTGTTAAAATAAATGAGTTTCCATAGAGCAGCTGGGCGGGGGGTGAGAAGAGGGAACGCGGAGGCACAAGCCAGGGCCCTGCTGCAGAATTAGGGTAAAAAGTCTGGCCTTGTTTATTCTCATGTAAATCAAGAGTAAACCCAGGCAATTTTGTCATCCTCGGCTCTGACGCATTACTGTAAATCCTACTTTCGTAACTGTCATTATTTATGAGTATTACCACAGTGCTGTATGAGATCAGGGCAGAGTTATGCCTGATCATGCGTGTGTGTTAAGGACTACAGCTTGTATGTTTAAGTAAAGAAGACAAAGGCAGTTGATCATCTTCATTTTACAAATAGGGGCATAGGATTACACGATCTGCTGGAGAGCGTGCAGGAAGCCAGTGTCTGGTCTGGACAGGAAACAGTTTTCCTGTCCTGAAAAACTTTTTGTAGTAGGGGAAAAAAAAAAAAAGTCCTGTTTGACATTTGAGTGAAGAGTTTTCGAGGGCAGGAAAGCACGGTCAGCAACTACCCGATGTGAGTTCCAGATTTGAACCCAGGTCTGCAGGGAGCAGCCAAAGGATGTGCCCTTGCAATCCCGCCTTGGTCTACGGCTTTCCTCTGGTGGAGGGGGCTTATGGATCCTCCTGGTGCAGTTTGGGATTTCTGCTATCGGTGATCAGTGATGATTGCCTGAGCAGGATCGATTCATCCTCAGTACTTGGGGTTTTGCCTGCTACATCATGTCCAGAGGATGGTGGAAAAGATGAAAAAAAAAAAAAAAATCTGTAAATTTTTGAGTAGATCATCACCTGCTAGGACAAAGACATTTAAAAGAAAAAAAAAAAAAAAATAGGTGTCAAGATGAAAGGCTCTATGCTGTGTGTCTACAGTATCCATGCTGTATCTGCACTGTATCACCTATTTAATCACCTCCTGCATAGGAAGGTGGCTCGGTTGCCTGTCCCCATCTCCTTCCCAGGCTCTGGCTGGCATTGCCCTTAGTCTTTTCTTACAACCCGAGCCCCTGGAAAGGATTGCTCTTATGACCATACCAGCTTTCCCATGGCCAAATTGCCGGTCTCCACCACCTGCTCCTCAAAGGCTGGAGACGCGCTTGGATGTTGTGTGCTGGGATATCTGTTGCTGGTGTTCAAGGACTTCCTCCTGTTTTGTTTTGCCATGTTATTTTCCTATATTTAGCTGGAGGACTTAAATCATAGAGGACAAATGTAAATACCATGTAGTAGCCTTCCTTTCACCGGCGAGGTCACGCGTGCAGCGCTCACACAATCGCTGCGTCTCAGTAATCTCATGTTTCTGCTCAACTCCACACCCCCCGCCTGGCTTTGCCATCTCAAGCCACGGTATCTGCTAAAACCAGATCAGGTAAATGTAACGCCTCGGTATTGACCTAGGAGGAGAAAAATGACTTTCTAATCAGATGAAGATGGTGTTTTCTTCTCGAATCAGCCCGTCCCCTCCTCCTACCATCATGCAGTGCTGTAGCCAGGAAAGATGAGGTCTCAGCCCAGGTATTGCAGAGGAGCAGCCTTTGTTAGACACAATGTGTGGATACTGCAAAATATTGGGAGAGCTGAGCAGGTATCTTTTAAAAGAAAGGAAAAAAAAAAAAAAGAAAAAGGGCAATTAATTAGACTCAATAAACATATATTAGGGTTCAAAATATGCACAGCCAAAATGAAAGCCACATTCTGGTTCATTAAATCTGAAAAGCCTTTACACGTTTTAAGCCTGTAATCATATTCACAGATGCAAACCCCCTTCCCAGCCTTCCCCCCCCCCTTCCTGCAGATTTCACACCTTGGTAATGGCTATTGTAAAAAGGAGCTGCGGGTCGCAGGCGGGAGCAGGTTTGCGGCGCTGGGGGAGCGGATGCACACCCGGCAGGAAAATGACTGTTGGCTGGGGCATCTCTGTCGGGTCCTCGCTGCATCACCAGGAGGATGCGAGCCGGTGTGGTTCAGGTGTGCGAGGAGAAGGCACGAAACCTCGGCTCATGCTTTCCTTCCCCACCCTGCTCCCATGTCCTGTGAACCCCCTCCTTCCAACCTTCCCTCCCTCCCCTGAAGGGTGCTACGTTACCAGGGAGCTCAGCTAAAGAACATATGGAAATGTCACGCGTGTATATATAGAAGAGGAGTGAAAATGGATGCTCTTGGGGACAATAAACATTAGTATATCTGCAGGGGAGGGAAAAGAATTTCAGCTATTCGTGCTGCTTTTGTGGGTTTTTGTCAGTGGTTTTTCACTAGTGTTTGTAAAAATAAATATATATATATGATTTATTTGAATTAGTAATTCTGCGAAACCCAGAGTTCTTTACGTGAAACTTCTGGTGTTTTCCAAAACGACAGTCAGAGAGGAAGATGTTCTGACTGCGTGCCAGCAGATATTTGTAAGGAGACATTTTGAAAATCTGAAGTGATCATTATGAACATTTTCAAGATGCTGGGGCTCGTCCTGGAATACCTTGGTGATTCAGTGCTTTCTTCTGGCTTTAGATGTCACCTGATCTAGGTAATCCTGCTCTAGCAGGGGGATTAGACTAGGTGATCTTTTGAGGTCTCTTCCAACCCCTAAAGTTCTGTGATTTTGTGATACATAAAGTGAGATCAAAATTGAAATGCTTTTAGTGTGCAAAAATCTCATGAGCAGACTTATTCAACCATTTCTTTCTTCTAGTGTTTTGTGTTGGTTTGGTTTGGTTTGGTTTCTGGTTTTGTTTGTTTGTTTTTTTAAAAAAGAAAAAACACCTAGTGATGATTTTCACTCTGTCCCTGTGTGTCAGCAAGGAGCCAGCTCCCTGGTCTGCAGCACAGCACACTGTATTCTCTCTTTTCATGAAAGCAATCCCAATTTGATGGACTGAGGAAAGTAAGAAAGCTCAGCATAAGGTGTCCTACCCAGAAACCTGGATATCATGGTTTCTGTGCTTGGATATCTTGATCAGTTTAAGCTGATTAGAAAAGCTTCTGGGTTCATTCTTGGGCAAGCTGGAAAATGATCCCGGCTTTGTATAATGAAGTATGTTATCTATCCTGCCCTATAATAAATCGAGAGCGGGGTTGGAGGGGGATTGTCATCTGGTCTAAATTAGCATTGCTCCACTGCTGTTGATGGCGACTTGACAGTGCTCACCAGGTGAGGATGTGGCCCATTTAGGGAGTTCCCATGGGGTTACAAAAGCAGCATTGAGGACCATGATTTCAGAGAAGGAAAGAAGCCAAGAAAGGAACAGGACAGCTTGCAGGGAATCTTAAATGACATTAATTGAAATCTTATCACTTCCTTCATCTTAAGGTGAACCCGGGGCACAATAAAGAGCAATTATCTGCCATCTTCCTTCATCTGTCCCGAGTGCAGGGAGGGGAAGAGTATATCCATCACTCTTTCTGCTCTACCTTTTTTTTTTTTCAGTAGACAATATGATATATTTACAGACCTGTCACCCCTTCAAATCCATCCTTTCACGGGAGAGCTGAACAAAAGCAGGTGAAAGCAGTGGAGCTGGGAAAAGAGAGGGGACCTGGAAACTGGAACCAACTAAAAATGGGGGCTTCAGCCTTCTGAGAAACCATGAGAGGGACTTGAGTTACCACACTGCTGCTGGAGGATTAGCTGCAGGCTGGAAGGGTGTGTGCTGGCAAATAATAGAGCTGAGCAGAGGCCTGGTACTCTCAAACCTGGGGTGTGCTGGCTGGGTGCAACGCTCACTGGAAGCCGAGAGGGGCAGGAACTTGATAGCAGGTCATGAAAATTGCCACAGCATCCAGGATGAGGACCTCTGGCAATTTTTTCCCCCGACTGTGGTCACTGGGGGGGCTGAGAGGTGAAATGGAGTCCATAGGCTCATGTTAAAGCACTAGCAGGACTGGCAGTGAACATCCCCTTCTCTTGGACGGATGTATCAAGGTGACCCAGAAGCTGGATCTGAGACAGGTTCAGAAAGGGAGTTTTCCCATGTCCTGAGATAGATCTCTTCTCCAAATACAGAGGGGACTGCAGCCCTGGGGCTGAGTAGGCAGGATTGTACCTAGATTCCCTTTACCCCTAGGGGTTGTGTGTCTGAAAGCCACTGCCTGGGTATCTGAAGCCAGGGAGCACAAATCAGCTCACTCTGCAAAACGTAACCCATGCTTTCTTTTAGGCAGCAGAGGGGATGTTTTAACAAGTCATAATAGGACAATGTGACTGAAACCTTTGGGTTGTCTCAGCTAGTGGAAAGAGGAGCAGAAAGACATGCTGTGACCATAAGAGTCTAGAGAACCAGATTTCCTGTGGGGTGCAATAGCAACATGGAGAGGGGCAGACAGGACATGAGCTGTTGGGGCCCTTTCCCTCAGCCCCTGCCCAGCTGTTGGTCCCCCAGAGGTGGGCTGGTGTAGCTCAGGGCTGGGGCTCGTGCCCCTCACCTTCCCCAGCAGCCAAAAAGAGGAGCAGCATTTCCCCTGCAGTGCTGCAGGAGTTTGAGGGGAGTGGGAAAGGGCACCCAGACCTGAAGCGCTGAGAGCAGCCCGCTGTGGAGACATGGGATGTGAGAGGGGCAGGTTCCAGTCGGCTGGATTTCGACTGTGTACAGAAACTCCAAGGCCATGTTGCTTTCTGACAGCAAATCAATGCTGCTGTAAACACGAGAACAAAGGAGCTTGCAGAGGAGAGGGGGAAGGAACAAGGAAAAGGGAGAGATGGAGATCTGCTGTGCAACCAAAGCTAAAACAATGTTGGGAAAAGCTGAATTACTTCAGCACCTATTCATACCCTGGCCAGAGCTGGTTGCTCGCCCGTTCCCAAGGCCATCGAGGAAGTCGTGGCCTCGAGTGGATTAGGTGCGAGGGTGAGAGCCAAGGAGCGTGGGGTGACTCGGCTGCTTCTGTGCTCGGTAGCCCCGGGCCACTCGCTGGGAGCGCGATTCGCTCCCAAGGTTTAACAACTGTTTAATCCCCGAGCCGAGGGGCTGGACGAGGCAGCCGCTGTACATGTGCAGCTGGTTAGGGCTGAGCGTGCCCCTCCCCTGTAGAGAGTTGTGTCTCATGATGGATATCACTGGCAGGGTGAATTCCCATTCATTTGTTCTGTGGCTTTGACAGTGCGAGTGGTTTCCATACAGATCCCGCAGGAGAGAATACCGTGGAAAAATGGGGGTTTGGGAGCCAAGATGCTGGGACTTTCTTCTTCCCAGCTCTGCAGCAAAAGAGCAGAGCTGGGCCCCAGCAGGTTTAAGTTTGAGACAGAGGCTGGCTCCTGACCCGATACTGAGGTCACGTCCATACACGGGTTCAGGGTTTAACCCATTGCATATAGGATAGTGAAAGGGTTATCTAAGATAGCCCAGCTCGGAGCACTGGGCTGTTGTGCAGGCAGAAGCACAGGCTCCCACCAGCGCTGATGGAGTGGGAGCGCGGTCAGATGCTTTGCAGGGATAACGTGCCGTTGGAAGGCTCAGCCTTCGATGAAGGCAGGATTTTCTTGTTTGGTCGGGCTTTTAAGCTCATATATTTTCTCTGGCTGTCATTGGGAAGGCCACATGGAAGAGCTTTAAGGACCGATCCTGAATGGGGAGAGGGGAGTTTGGAGCGCACAGCTCAGTCCCTGAGTCTACCCATCTGTAAAGAATCAGCATAACAACACTTAAAATACTTCCCCAACATGGCAGTTGTGGAGCTTAATTAAACTGTGCAGAGTGCTCGGAGATCCTCAGATTAAAGGCTGTGTGTACAGTGAATTACAAAAGCAAACAACATGAAATTTTCCATGTGTTGTGCTAGAGCTGTCTTCATTTACCAGAAACAAATCATTTAATGTACCTCTTATATGTAACTTGTTTATATAGGATGTGCTTATTATTCCAGTAGGAGGGAAATCTGGTAGTTTCGATTATCATTTCTGAATATGTAATCCACATAAGGCAGAAAATTTGAATGCGATGGCAAAATAGTACAGATAGGTTTTTTAACTCTGTGTGTGCGTGTAATTAGTCATGGGAAATGTCATCAGTTTTAATAGGCCTGAAAGATGGGGGAGGTAAATTTAATATAGTATAAAAATAAAGGTAATCCCAGCAAAAGACAAGTATAGAGAGCAGTTACCAGAGTCACCGCAGGCAGAGACAGTACATGTTTTGTGTCCAGCAATAGCAGCGTACGTGACTTGAAATGCTCTTTCCATATAAAACAAAATACCCACTGGTTTGGCTTATTAGCGCTAATCTTCAAAGGGAGAAGCAGTCCTGAGGTTCCTGGTTCAATTCATAAGTTCAGCTCTGCTCTGGCAGCACTCGCTTGACAAAGTGCCATTGTTGCCCATGGCCGGGGCTGTGCGTGTGTGTGTGTGTGAGGTTTAACCTTCCGCATTTCCCCTTTTCAACTGCACAAGGAATGCCCAAAGCCGTGCAGAAATATGTCTCTGATGTATAGTTTACATGTGAAAATGCTGCATTTGAACTTGCACTGACTCTGCTCAGAGTGGATCGGGTTAAATGGACTATTACAATGGCAGGAGCTCATCTGGAACTAATAATTTTTGAGGCCACCAAAACTAAAAAGTAAAAAAAAAGAAGACGAAAAAAACGAGGGGAGGGGGGAGAAGGAATCCTGGTGAGTTTGGTGGCCAGTGACTAAAGCTGCTGCTGCCATCTACTGCACATGGGTGGCAGTGGTGGGGCCAGCTGAGAAGGGCTCACCTTGAACCGAATCGGCCCCAAACCAGGTGAAAGAGTGAATTCCTGGTTCTGGTACGGATGGAGCGGTTTAACAGCTCTGCATACCCCGCTTAGCCCTTCGCATGGGTGCAGCTGGGGTCTGGCCCGGGCTTTTCTTTAACCGCTGCGGAGCATCTGGTGGGGCTGTTACAGAAGCAGCGCAACGTGGTGCTTCAATTGTCGCAGGTTTTGAGCTGCGCTCGTTTTGCATTGTTGCCCCTTGCTTAGGATTCACCACCACGGAAGAAGTTTTTGGCTCCGATTTGGGGGTCCGTTAACAAAGCCCTCAACCGTTGCATGCGAGCGGCTGCATCGCAAATCACACGACAAAACCGGCGCTCGGTGACCGACATCTGTTTTGTCTCAGAAAGCGCAGCACGAAAGAGCGATGCTGGTCGGGAGCCCCACCCGCTGGAACCAGCTCAAGCATTACCGTGCTTGCCGGCCTGGCTAGACAATAAACGGAGTCTGTTTATTTATGATGGCTGGACTCTCTAGCAGGTCATTGGCATGGTCTCCAAGGGCGATGCGTTCGAATCCCTTTCTCAATTTTCCCTCTTCCATCTCTCCAGGCTGCCTTCTATTCTTTGTGCCTATTCTCCCAGGAGATCTGGTCTTGAAACAAATAGCTCACCATCGCTGCGGCTCTTGGTTGCGAGGTTAAATAAGTTTAGGAGGAAAAGTACAGTTGAAATGATGCTAATTCAAATGAATGAGCCAAACATGCTATTGTCTATACCAGCTCCGTGTTCGTCATGGTAATTTCCTGGGTACACAGACACGTTGGCTCTGAGTTACATATAGCTACCGCGAAGTGGAACTGGATTGAAAATGAAGCTGGTCTTGTGACTGAACACACCACTGGGAATTGGCCTCTGGGCTTCTGTTTCTGGCTCTCTGAGGGATCTCAAGAAAACCACGGCAGGGGGAAAGGAAAGCTGTGTAATTTCAGAAAGCCAGCCTAACCCTGACGCTGGGCCAGCAGCCCTCAAAGTGGGAGCGTGGAGAGAGTTAGGAGAGGACCTGTCGTGCCGCTTTCTGCTGGCAACGTGAGCAGAGCCTTGGGAAGCTGCTCGGGGAAGGGGTGCTAAAAAGGCAGGGATATTTTGTCAAGGTTTCCTCTCCGGCCTGCGGCGGGGGGTACATGGCTCCAAAAGCAGCGCATGTGCCTCAGGAGCAGGAAGGGGCTGTATCCAGCCAGCCTCTGGGCAGGGGAATGTTCTTACCCGAATCACGGCGTTTGGCGTTTATTTCAGGTAGGCTGTAGTGTCTTACGGTCACAAGTCTCAGTGTGAGGTAGTCACCTTGAGTTCTCTTTTATAGCAAAGTGTAGCTGACCTATTTTAAGAGGAGGAGAAGCACTCTCTGAACTGCTGGGCCTCATCCTTGGCTACAGAAGGGGCCTGGGGTGACCCCCTCAGCTCGGGCAAGGATGAATTCTGACTAATGTTGCATAGATCCCAGGCCAGGAGGAACCTCTGACCTCTTCTCTATCTTCTTGTCATTACCCTTTGGGATGTCAGGCTTGGGGAAATACAAAAATGTGCAGGCAGACATTTTTGCAGGGGGAAGGGAATGAAAAAGTATAGAAAAAAAGTTTGAGAGTGACTCATTCAGGTTCTGAATTCCTCCTTGGAGGGTATCTTTTTCCCTCTGCAGGCTACAGAAAGATCCAGGGAAAAGAAGCCTTCTTGTTTGGCCAAGCCACGCTGGAGATGTGAGGCTTGGTGATGTGAATGCCTCATGTCCATTTCTACAGCCAGTGCCAGGTTGTAGACAGCTTCAGGATGTATTTAATGATCTCCGGCTCAGCTCACTCCCACATTCCCCATTCACCGACTGTCTTCCTGACCTTCTTTCCCAAACCACTGTCTAGTTTCTTTTCATTGTTTTCCAAAGCAGTGGGACTTTATCCAGCCCAACCCCACACAGGTGCTCTTGCTGAGTATAAGGTCAAGTCCGCTCCCTTCTTTGCTCTGCAGGGGCTGGGGAGAGTAAACCTGCTGGGCCACATGTGAACCCAGCTATGAGAGTTTGGGGGATGTGGCCTCTGGATGCCTATAATTGACAGGGAAGAAATAAACCCCATATCCTGAAAGAGCCCCAGACTGCCATTTTTCTTGCATCCCCCTTTTGGCAGGTTGAGAGCTCTGTGGCAGGAGCCAAGATGTTGACGGTTAGCATGAATCTTTCCTTCCCACAGATCCCCTCTTCGCTCCTTAGAGCAGGGGCTGGGCTATCTGGGAGCTCTTGGCTCCTCCATCCCAAATTCCTGCTTGAGCTCTGCTGTGAAATATCCTGTTATTTCATCTTTCCTGACGAGAAAAGCTAAACGTAAACGTTCAGGAGTCTGGCACAAGACACTCAGATTGTCTACTCAGAAGAAGAGCAGCGAGCCAGCACTTCAGCTGCTCTCTCTCAAGATCAGAACCCCTCTCTTTTGTGAAATGCTTAACACACGCTGGGAAGCGCTTTTGCAGTGCAGGGCTTGCTGTATTTCCACCTGGCTTCCTCACTCCTGCAGGCAGATCATGGAAGTCCTAAATCACTGGTTGCGGTCCATCCCGTCAGCGGCCACCCATGCTAGTTGTGGGAGAAGAGAGAGGTAATTTCAGGGAGCCTGGGTCTGGGCCTCCCAGCTGGGTTTGCGCCATGTGCTCCGATCAAAGCTCCTCCAGCGGTTGGGACCTTCCTCCTTAATGGGTTCTCGTGCGTGTCATAGTGGGGGAAAATGTTTGTCAGCAGGAATGCTGACTTGGATCTCCTTCCCCCGCCTAGCCGCCTGTCTTCAGGGAACACGAGGGATAGTGGCATCTTCTGAGACCTCTCCCCCTTTGTCAAAGGTGCTTGAATCAGAGGGTGCTACGGGAAACTGCACGGGGCTCTGACTCTCCAGCCTGGAAGCAGCGAGGAAAAGGAGCGGGATGCTGCCTGTGGCACACTCAGGTTCAGATCTGAAACAAGAGACAACTGGGCTCTCAGAGAGAAAATGAAGGCACGTAATTAGCAAAGCTGAGAGATTTATTTGAGAACTGCCAACGTGCTCAGCAATATTTAAGACACCGTTATTCGTTAGGACTCATTGCCTAAAACCATTACCTAAAGTGTTTGAGAGCAGGTTACACCTACTCACATGGGTACTATAGACTATGAGAAAGTCTCTTTTCTTTCAAGAGCTTGCTGCCTTTAGAGGCCAGACAATAAAGAAAGGTCATAAAAGCAATAAAAATGGAGAAGATACAAAGAAAAGAGCCAGGAAAAGATTCCAGTGCAGACTTCCAGGGCAGGTGGTCCCAGTCTGCACAGGTGACTTTCTGGCTGCTCTCCAGGTAG
The DNA here is from genome assembly GCA_024605025.1 of Megaceryle maxima. NCBI lineage: Eukaryota > Metazoa > Chordata > Aves > Coraciiformes > Cerylidae > Megaceryle > Megaceryle maxima. The sequence continues at coordinate 2,265 of JANHGN010002880.1, read as the reverse complement.
TGGGTCTGAAGATGAGGATCGGGTGAGGACCAGTGAGGTCTTGATATAAAAAGTCCATGGGCAGCCCAGGGAAAAGTTTGTGAGTGGGACAAGGAGGAGGGGCTGGGTTGCTCGGAGCAGTATTTCTTCAGTTCACCACGGGGTAATTTGGTAAATATGGTTCTGGTGAAGGCGGTAAAGGATTATGGGGAAAGATCTTTCCCATCCACAAAAAAAACCTCTCCAAGGTGGTGGGGGGGGGGGGGGATATGAACAGATCTGCCTTCTGTCAAGCCTTTACTCCATCAAGGTTTTCTCAGTGTCTCTTAGTGCCGAAGCTTAAGAGTCAGGTTGACTATTTCAACAGAAAGCAGGTGCATGGGAATGAGGTGTAACATCTTGTACCTCCCGGGGGGAGCAATCTATTTCAGCAACAATAGGGGAGAATCAGCTTCATTCATGAAGGGGGCAATGGGGAGGAAGGAATGGCTGTTTGCTAATGTTGCCTTAAGCTAAACATTAATGAAGTGCAACACTTAAGATGCTTGCGTGCCTCGCTTAGGTCCACCAAGCTCACAAGTTGCCTTTCCAATTATGTAGGCTAAAAAATGAGGTACGTGTGAGGAGACTGCTGCCTGCTTATTACCTTTCTCCGTGAGCAGTAATTTTGCTTTCTTTTCGCTGCTTGGCTGTCAGGAACTTGCATACACAGGGTTTAAAACAGCAGCAGCCAAACACTGCGAATGTGCTGTGCGGCACAAGGTCGGCAGTGTTGTGGAAATGGATTTTAACCGGGGAAATAATGGGTGGTGTGAGTGGCAGGCTGGGCTTAGCCCTGGAGATGATGTTCTGCAAAGGTGGAGGTGAAGCTCCAAACGGCTCGAAATGTTGTCTGGTGTCTGAGGGTGTTGCTTGCTGATGGTGCTGACCTTGAAGGAATGGACCGAGATCCAGCCAGATACGTGACTGCATTATGAATGTTAGTGACACCTTTTCAGTAGGACTTTTTAGTAGGACATTGCTGCTCCTTCTGCAAAAAGCTCATTTTTTTTTCTCTTTCTGATCATCCTGCTAGGTTATACAACGCATCTTTCCAATCTAAAACAAAAATCAAATACAGTTCAGGAAAAAGAAAGACTCCTTTTTATTGCACTACACATACGGGGGCTAGATAATAACTTCGGAAACCAGAAATTGTTTTGTTTACCCAGTCCATTTTTATTATTATCATAAGTGGAAAAAAATTGACAGACCAAAAAAATCCTTCAAAATTGTGCAATAACAACATAGCAGAAATCAGTGAATGAAAATAAAAACAACCCAAAACAACAAAGACACAGAGTAGCAATTCAAATGGCATAGTATTAAACTTCACTTAAGGTACCAGATTAGAAGTGGACACTACCTCTAAAAAACTCATTATAGTCTAGCTGCTTGTAGACTGCTGCACGTTTTGATGGGTTAATTGGGTTACAGCTAGTTCCAGTAACGAAGATGCTCACTGGGTCCAACTAACTCAATTGCACCATTTCCCTTCTGAAGTCCATTTGAAGGAGACTTGAAAGCTGCTTTGGAAAATGTTATTTTGGTCTCTCCTGAACATAGTTTTATGTTTCCACCAGCAAATTAGTGAAGTTTGCCATTAACTAGTACTCTGTCCCTACAATGAGATTTCAACCACCCAGATCCTAAGACTGAAATCACCCTGTGAGGAAAGGTGGTGCTGCTCAGGAAGTCGCTGGCTCAGAGGAGGTTTCCCTGGTGGCTAAGGAGTGTTTGGGGCTGCTTTGGGTGACTCTAGAAACTGGATTAGTGGGTGATCCTGCCCTGGCAGTTGTCTGGGCAAAGTATATCCCTCTCCACCCAGACAGGAGCTCTCAAGTCACTTCTCCCAGGGCTTCTAGACACCGTCAGGAAGGAATTCCATTTTGTGACCACCAAGCTGACCTGCAAATACCAAGATCCTTTGGTGATAAGGCAAAAAGATAGCAACGTGGCTGTTGGTAGCCAGCCTTGGCATGGCACGTGCTCCTGCACCCTCGCGTGCTCTCTCCTCCCCTTTCTGTCCGGGTTTGCGCTCCCATCCATCTATGTGCAACTTGATCTCTGTCCAAGGAAAAGAGTCTTTTCCCAGCACTAAATCTGCAGCGCCCTCCTGCTAGGGCTGTGTCAAGGTAGAAGCACATGGAACAAGTTACAGCAGGGTTGGCCGGGGCATGAACTTAGAATGGTAGAATGGTCGGGGTTGGAAGGGACCTCTGGAGATCATCAAGTCCAACCCCCCTG
>JANHGN010002879.1:53386-116467 GCA_024605025.1 Megaceryle maxima | reverse complement strand
AGGTGGGGTGATGGGTGTGACGGTGGGGGGGGTGGGGGGGGGGGGGGGGGTGGGTGTTGGAGTGGGTTATAATGTTTGTTTCTCATCTTATATGGCAAAAAAAAAGTGTTATTTTCCAAAAGCTATGATCACATTCTGATCATTAAAGCATGTCAGAAACAGCACTATTAAAATTAGATGCTGTAAGTAATTACAGACACTATGGAGAAAGATGTATACACTTTAAAGATGTAAACCAGACAGACTATTCATTATATACCTAGATTAATTTCCAGAAAATGAAATCTGTTGGCATTATAAAAGCAGAAAATACAGAAACAATTTCCTGCTGTACAATATTTTCTTGGTTAAAAGCTGAAACTGTGTCCTAGACATTGGGACCCACCACATGGGAAATCACTGCTGTTCAATAAATCAAATGAGAAAGAGTAGATGGTTAGATGAGTGACAATAAAATAGAATTATTTTGAAATTTGAATATTTCTTTCTGTAAATAATTTGAAAGTTCTTTCTTGATGGGTTGTGTGCAAAAATGTTTCTTGCCATTAATATAATTTTAGTTTCTTACTAGCTGTACCTCTAAACGTGGTCACAATCTGTGATGGACAAAAAGGGTACTGGGACTCAATTAAATACTACTTTACAATAACACTGGTTTAAAATGAAGATGTATGTGTACAAGATTAATAATAAGTTCATATTTGTGATGCCATCTTGTTTGAAGGGAAGTCTGCTAGTGGTGAAATCATCACTACTTCAGGATTGTTTGAGCCTCTGGGATATTTGTTAAAGAATTCAGTCTGGCTTGTAGTGCCAAAGGTTCGCATTAAAAAGTCTGCTACTGTGTTCAGCAGAAATGGACAGTTTTGCATGTACCCTTTATAGGCAGACCATCAACTGAGTGCTTGTAATGAGCAAGCTAAATTCTCACCATTAGAGACAGTCTCTCTACATCAAAGGTGATTTATATCCAAGAAGCAGGACAGAAGAAGCACCACTGTGAAATCTCAAACAGGTAAGCTGCAGGGAGCAACCTGTGTCCTGTTAACAGCACAAATGCTCCATTATATATGAGGAGGGCCTCCCTCAGGAAATCTTTGTGTGTTCCCCTTACCTATCAGTCCCCCTTGCACATGGTAGCAGGTCTTATGCATCTTCCCCATGAATAACTCCAGTCCAATGATGGCATAAATAATAATGACAAACAGCACCAGCAGGGCAATATGCAACAAAGGGACCATGGCCTTGATAATTGAATTTAAAACCACCTGGAGACCTGCAGAGAGAACAGAAGGAAGCACTTATCAGCAAGAGAAAAAAAACTTGAGAGACTATAAATTGCACGATAATATGTTGCTTTTATTTCATTCCCTCTCACCTGAACTCATTACCTTGATGACGTAAAGATTTACATTCCTCCCTCCAGAAGATCCCCAGCATATCACAAATTTACCATCACAGACTGAATCACAGGCCAAAGTAAAAGAGGTATTACAGAATCAGAGAATGGTTTGGGTTGGAAGGGACCCTTCAAGGTCATCTAGTCCGACCCCCCTGTAGGAAGCAGGGACATGTGCAACCAGAGCAGGTTGCCCAGAGCCCCTACCAACCTCACCTGGAATAGTTCCAGGGATGAGGCATCTACCACCCTGCTGGGCAACCTAATCTATCACTGAAATACCACCCCCCTGGGGAGTGCATACATTAGCTATTTTGCCTGTTCTTGAAAACTAGATTTAAGGTGTTCCCCAGACACTACTGAGGAGAATTGAAACAAGAAACAACCAGAACAGAAGCAGGACAGGAACAGTGACAGATGCAAGAGGGCAAATGCTGGTGTACCACAGAGCTGCACCAGACCATGGGGAGAGATGCCTAATGAAGTCATAGCTCTACTCTGATTCTGTGTTCTTCCAGAGATCAAGCCAGTCTCAGGCAGAGCCTGAGCTGCTGAAGGACCACCAGATCTCCCATCTTTCTCAGGATTTTCCTGCACTCCAGCTCTACTGTAACTTAATTCAGTGTGAAAAGAGGGACAGTCAGAACCAGCTGTGCTGGTTCTGCCCCAGGATTCTGGATTGCTCTATAACAGAGGTTGTCCAGGTCCTTATAAAGGGGTATGAACAAAATATTATCACATGGCTGTGGTTAAGGCATGAGACTGGCATAAATCCTAATCATGAACAATACAAACATTTTCAGAACAGCCCGGGGAAGGTGACTTGTAGTCAAGTTTGCTAAAGTGCTAAGCAGCTGTACCCTCAGATGCAGTTGACTCAAGCTGCAGGTTTGTGGGCCTCTCTATGCCTCCTCCTCATTTGTAAAACCAGGATAAGAAAGCTGTCCTCATAAGCCTTTAGCAAGGATCTGCATTTACAAAGGACTTGATGTTATCATCACTGGTGGCAGTGATGGCAACCACTGTCACTGGTAAGTTATTAATGTTGGAAAATATTGAGAGACCTCTAGAACTCTATAGTCTACAAATAGCCAGATCAGAACAATTATGAGCTCACGATTTTGTAATGACTGAGAGCCAGAAGCCATTAATGTCTGCTGCAAATGCTGTCATCTCCTCAGCAAAGCTGATATTAGCTGTGATTTTTGAAAAATGTGATTCATGAGTTGTAAATGTGTTATACATCTGCCAAGAGAGTTTGTGCTAACGATTAACTTTTAAAGCCTATCATCTAAGATCTCAGATTCTCATTTTTATTACTTTTTTTTTTTTTTCCAACTGATTTAAATACTTTCTAATACAAATGACACATCTCTTGACAGGCACTTTCACTCGTAGGCAATCCACTTGTCAATTCACAGCTAAGGCTGAGACTCTAGTCAGAACACTTTTTTTCAGGTGTCTGAAGTCAGTTCAGGTATCTGTTAATAGTTCACACTCCTGTCCAAAGGGAGTGATATTCACCATGAATATCAACATTCTGTCTTTCACAAGATCCCTACATGAAGTACAAGACTGATGGGATACAAACTCTTCCTATACAAGAGTGGGCTATTCTGCTTGCTCAGTTACCTTTAGTTATTTCTTCTGGATAAACTATGTCTCTTGGGAAAATATACTGCTATGATTATTCGAGGCAGTCAACCTTTTCCTATAGATGCTTACCTCGTTCAGTCTACTAATTTTAAATATACATATAAAATGGATTTCAGTCCACATCAACATCACTCTAATACTTTACAGCATCAAGAATCTACCAGAAAATTAAAACAATATACAACAATATGAGAAAGTTAAAAGTCTAGAGATGGCTGTGAACCTGAAAAAAACCCACAAACTTTGCAGACTGAAATATTTTTAGATTCAAATAAATGCACACTAAAGCAAATAAAGGTCTCTGGGTTTAGTGATTTGAGGAGTCTTGTTAATCCCAAATGTAGACAAGATTACAAGGTTAAGAGTACTAATACCAGGTCTTATGAAATTTAACCTTAATTATTATTATTAATTGATTTAATATTCATCATAGGACATACACAGTGCTCGAGAGGGTACTGAGGACAGACACAGTGATTAACAAAAAGGTGTCTCATTTAAAAATGTAGCTTCATTATCACCCAGGCCATGAAAGTGCTTCAGTGCGATACAGATGTCCAGCAAAGATAATAGCTGCACAAACCAATGCCCTTCATGTTCACAAAGCAGTGCTTGTGAAATCAAAGGTTTGCACAATAAACATGAGGTGACAAGGTGTTTAGACAGTCAGGGAACACGTACCATCAGAAAATTTACAGAGGCTTCAGCTAGCTTAATTATATAACAAACCAAACTTGAAAAGATGAGCTACTGAATCATAAAATTATAGAATCATAGAATGGTAGGGGTTGGAAAGGACCTCTGGAGATCAGTCAAACCCCCCTGACAGAGCAGGATCACCTAGGGCAGACCACACAGGAACAGATTCAGGTCATTCTTGAAAGTCTCTAAAGAAAGAGACTCCACAGCCTCTCTGGGCAGCCTGTTCTGTCACCCTCACAGTGAAGAATTTTTTTCTCATGTTGAGGTGGAACATCCTGTGTTTCCCCTTGCTACCATTACCTCTCGTCCTATCACAGGGCACCACTGAGAAGAGATTGGCCCCTCCTACTTGCCACCCACCCTGCAGATATTTGTAAACATTAGTAAGATCCCGTCTCAGTCTTCTCTTCTCCAGGCCAAACAGCCCCAGGGCTCTCAGCCTTTCCTCATAAGAGAGATGTTCCAGTCCCTTTATCATCCTCATAGCTCTCTGTTGGACTCCCTCTAGTATTTCTCTGTCCCTCTTGAACTGGGGACACCAGAACTGGACACAGTAGTCCAGATGTGGTCTCACTAGTGCAGAGTAGAGGGGGAGGAGAACTTCCCTCGACCTGCTGGACACACTTTTCTTTATGCACCCCAGGATACCATTGGCCTTCCTGGCCACAAGGGCAGCCTGATAGCATGAATGATGTACCCCATTAGGGCAGCCTGTTTTTAAATCCAGATGATTCCACTAATTAACAAGCCTACACACATTACCATTAAAGTATCCAGACTGTTTCTGAAAGTTTAAAATTGCTAACTATGCAGGAACTTCTGAAAATGTCCTCTCAGAAGATGCAATGAATGCTACCTGTAGAAGGGCAAGGGATACATGGACATCACCATGCTCCCCTATTGTCATCAAGCTTATTGCTGCCAGTAAATCATTTTATTCTCAGTTCAGGCAGCCACTTGCAACATGAATTGCAAGGAATAGTATGAGGAACCAGGCCTGAAAAAACAGAAAAGTCAACGTAGTAGCAAGAGGGGAGAACAGAGAGAGGAGATGAAGAAGGATTAAGGGACTAGAGAAGAGCCATGGGTAGTGGAACTAACAGAGATACTTTTTGAAATAAAAAAACCCCACGTTTGAAAACACATCAGATTTGTGTTCTGAGAACTGAGAGGTGAAGACAGAGTGTGTGGATGATCAGCTGCATTTCTGATCAGGGTAAATCAAGGGAAATCATCCCCTTACATGGAGTCACAAAGCCTTTTCTAAGCAATAGTGAGAAGTTCTGCAACTTTTACAGGCTCTTTTCAGGAAAAAAAAGACAGTTGAATTTATAAAGAAAAAAAAAAGAAATAAAAGAAAGAAAAGACTTCTCTGGCTGAACTACTGCACGCTCTTAATCCTTGCACCCTGTGACACAGATATCGCCCAACACTGGTGCTCACCAGTGCAGTCCCACTTGCCTGATGCTCTCAGTAATACACCACTGCGCTTCTTTGGCATTTTCTCCCTTCTGGAGGGCACGCTTGCATTCCTAGCAATGAGCTGTGCAGTTTATAATCCCAGTTAAATGAGAATGCCTGGTGACCTGATCAGACTGCAAAACTGGTCTCTGGATTTCAAGTAGGTGATGCCGATAGCTGCCATGCCACAGCAGAGTGAAGAGCTGTGTTTGTACACTGCTTTACAGACGCTGGCAACACCGTTGCTGGCCAATGACACTCGTAGAGTCCTGAACTTAAGTGCTGGCAAGTATAAAGATAAATGTTTTTCAAATATTTGGCATTCTAAATGTGCTTATTCATTCACAGATGCTCTCTCCATGAGCACTGTCCATACACCTGTGAAGGCACAGCATCTGCCTTGAGGACCTCACTCCAGGCTGGACAGAGATAACTGCACAGAGGTTAGGGAAAGTGCCACAAGAGGGATTGTTTGCAGTTTTCAGCCCACGCTTTTCTTCTGTTAATAATTTAAGATCTTAAACAGCTCTTAGTATTTATTGTAAAAACACTTCAGTTTACCTTTAAAAAAAACCCAACCCTTGGCTGCATTCTCTTGGCTGACACTGACTCCATAAATGTTTCAGTAAGCAAAACACATTAATGCCATTCCCTGGGCTCACAGAATTTAGCATTTATTTACACTGATAAAGCATTTTAAATATTTATTACATGGGAACAACATTGCTTTTTATACCAGGTCAAGCCCTTTTCAGCCTCTAGAGGACTGCATTGACCCAAAGGTTTAGGGCACAAATAGGGGAGTAGAGGGAATAGGAAAGAAAGAAGGAAAAGAACTTGCACCAAGCAACACTGATCTTTCTCAAAGCTTTGGGAAATACACTGTTAGGGATGCTGCAGGTGTTCCAGAGCTATTATATGTTGCTGTATTTTTCTCTCAGGAAGACAATCATGCTGGTTGCTGTCTCATCAATCCAGGCAGTTATTGAAGAACGTGCTTATCTCTAGGTATGTATCTGTCTGCACCTAAAGCAATGGGATTACCTACATACCCCATTGTGTACTTACAAGCTTTTCTGGATTTCAACCAATGCTCAGTAAGATGGCACCGGGGGGGGGAAAAAAAAAAAAAAAAAAAAAAATTGCTCCAGACCCAGCTGTGAAAATGCAATTGGCATTGTCACACCGTGGAACATATCCAGGGAAACTAATGGTAGATTGGTCATTTGGGCCTTTCCAAGTACAGCTCTAGCTCACATTTTATCGTGTCTTCAGTTTTGGAACAAACTTGGCTTGCTGGACAGGGTAGTTTCCTCATCATATTAGTAGTCCAGATTCAGAGAAAGCATATTCTGAGTCTACTCCTTGACTGGGTTTGCAGTGCTACATTTAACCTACACCATGGCATTGCCTGTGCCTGCTCATATGCCTGGTTCAGTCTCATATAAATGACCCCCTGGGAGTGAACGCAAATAAAAGGGAAAGGAGAGGACTTTCAACTTCATCCATCCCTCCTCCACCTCCTGATACACACACAAACACATACAGACTTTTGTACTTAAGCCAGTGCCGGGGGCGTGGGAGGTAATTATTTTCCTGCTAATATAGTTCAGAAGAAAACCACTACTTTCTGCAAGCAAGAAGGAAGCAGGGGAGGATTTATGAGTCAGCATAGTGCCTGAGTCAGATCACTTCTGAGAACCACTCTGAAGTGGTAGAGATTATGCACAATCCCCAGCCATGAGCTAGGCCTACCCACAAATCACAGTTATTTCTGATGATATGCTAAAAGACTGCCACTTACAGTTATGGCTATTTCCAAAGCATGAGCAATATAACCAGTAATATTCCCCATAGTGGATGTTTATCATTTAATAAACATAGGCATTGGCTAAGAAAATGGAAAAATATTAAATATTCATAAATATGAAAGGTTTTATATGAATTTTAAAGGAAGCATGGAAAACAACAGACATTTTTATCACAAAAACGTCCACAGTCGTGGCAAGATATCTCATCTAAGTTCATTTGCACTGATTTGTGAGGGAAAACATCAAGGACTTTCTTGTCTAGTGTCACAGAGAGAACTCATGTAGCACAGTTCAGTTAAGGATAGCTGCACAGTAACAATTTGGGGAGGTAGTCCCTTACTGTCTTTCTGGAGTCTCAAAATATTAGTGGCAGATTGCTAGATAAAGCAAATTCTGTGGGTGTAGTGTAGTGTTCCTGGGCCTGCAGATGTCATTTCTATTTCAAGAATAATAGGGAAGGTCTTGGAATGGGAAGACAAACAAAACACAGGACAGAAAATTAACTGAAGCGAAAAGAAAAAAACTGGGAAAGACCCTTTGCAAGCATTTTGGAGTAGGTAACGCCATTTAAAAATATATGAATATACAACTCAAAACCATGTGCTGGAAAGAATAAACACAGTTTTGGCATCTGCTCCCAGTGTTCACATTCCTCCATTTTCAGACCATGTTTCACTGACTTCTCAAGCTGAAATACAGGCACACACAAAAGGAGACATACAAATAGACATGTGTATGCAAACAATTGTTTTATATTTGTCAAGCAATACTACCCTTGCCTCATCCTTTGAGGTGAGAAAGGAACAGCAGAACAAAAACAAAAGCCACAGCAAAAATCTAGGTCTTCCTTCTGGATCCTTTTCCTTCGGGAAACAATCAATCTCCATTATCCTGTGCTTGTCAGTGACCTAACTTAGGGAGCCAAACAATACAAGTTGCCCTCAGCACGGTGTTCATGCAGCCCAAGCTTTTGGGTGCCTGAGGAGGATGCTTGGATAAATGTACATACTGCCTTAAGCTGTTTGCCTCTCTGCTGGAAGGAACCTCTGCTAGTGGAAGCTTTACTACCTCTAGTCATAGAAGCATCTCCATGGGGGCTTTAACCTTTTTCAATACCTTTTTGATCGAAGAACATAAGTGTTCACTTTATAAGAAAGTTGCTTGCTGATTAGAAGGCCTTGTTCAATCTTTCCAGTCACAACACAGCAGGTAGAGCTCCTACAAGCTCAACTTTATTCTCCAGCCATTTGATCTTAGCTCAGTCCAGCTGAGGATGAGGTCCAGGCAAGATCTATAAACTTTCAATGTTAAAAAAAAACCCAAACAAATTCAAGTGGAGTGTTCCTCCGATGCAGATGCCTGCATATAGACAAGGAACGCAGAGAGATAAGTGCTGTGTACTGAAAATTGGACATTACAGAAAAAAAAGACCATTCTGAGCAAAAACACAAAGGAAGTTTGGTAAATTAACTTTGAGGCTGTATTGAACAAGGACCACAGAGTGCTGTAGTCTTATGCTGAAAGGGGGGAGGATAAAGTCAAGTATTCACTGCCAGACAGGGATTCCTAAAGATGAGCTGAAAGTAAGGCAGATAAAGAGTACACAGGAGCCCTGGCAGTTCCTAGGCCAGTAAGGATTAGCTGTCATCCTTTCCCAGGAAATGGCTTTTATTTTCTGCTGACAGGATGATCATGAACTCTCTGAGAAAACTGGTTCAGGGCTCACTGTAAAGGTTTTATCGATACTTAATCACCGTGAAGGATCACAAATAGGAAGAACTGTTATTTGCCCCTATACCTCCAGAGCTATGCAAACACAGTCTGTCCAAAAGACTGCACCAGTTCTCAGTGAAATGATCCATCACACTTCCACTTTTTAAAATTTCTTCATGCTCAAGCAGAGCTGTGACAGAGAAGGGGCTTTCAAGCCCCAGTACAGGAGCAAATTTTGGCCTAGTCTTGTGCCACTGGATTCAGTGAGAAAACTTGTATAGGGATTTGTCAAAATGCTTTACTGTCTTTAGTCTCATCAAGTGATCATAACCCCCCCACCAACAGTTAAGTAACCCCTGAACAGAGATCACGATGAAAGAGCTTTGTTTCAGAATGCCAAATGCTGTTTGTACACAGCTCTGAGGAATACCTACACACATGTAGGATGTAGTTCTTGAAACAAGAAGCCATGAACATGGAACTCTAAGTGCTAAACATCATGGTAACAGAAATGGCCTCAAAGCACTTGGATCTCAGTTGTGAGTGGACCAGCGTTGAAGTGGAGGAGTGATAACTGTTGGGTTACAGATGTCTCTGTAAAGTTGCCAAATTCTCAGGGTCGTGAATAGTGTTATTTTTACCTGTTCATTCTCAGAGATCCCTGGGTAGGTAGACATTAGCCACTTTTGTTCATTGCTAAATAAACCTTTCTGTCTTAAAAATAATGAGTCTTTCATTTGTCTGAGCTCCTTCTCCTGATGCTCTTTGTAACCTGTTCACACTTGTGAACAGGTTTAGAAAAGGTAAGATATTGTCAGGGATTCCACAAATGTAAAAATGCGTCCAGGAATGATTCTATTACAGTCTTGTAGCACTTGGAGAAAAAGTTTATGACAAAACCTGATCTTAAGTTTGGGTTTAGGGACTCACCTATTCAGTGGTTAATCATTCCCATCTCAGAATACTTGAAAGTCCAGCTTTTTTTTCTTTTCCACACTAGTAAGACTGTTGCTTTTGATTTTCATAAATCTGATTAGACTTAAAACTCAGCTTGCAGGCATAAGATAAAAAAACAATTTTAGGGGAAAAAAAATGCCTTCTGATATAATAAGCAAACCCTCCTTTAGCTTACTAGGTAGCTCCAGTATGTTTGGACAGAAAAATTAATGGTTACAGTTTTCACAAAGATGTACTTGTTGGATGAAAGAACGGTTCCTTATTGATATTTAATTTCTTTGTAACTACTTGTGCAATTCAAAAGATTTTTGTATAGACTGTGTATGTATTGCTGGAATGCATTGAAACCAAACATTTATTTATTTTGAATTTCCTTTCACATATAACAAGCTGTCAAGAGGGAATCATAAGGCTCTCCTGCTGCAAACTGAACAGCTAAATTAATTTCTTGACAGATACAAAAATCTACAAATATAAATCTGAGTGGAATTTGGCCCCCTCCAATGTAAAGGTTTTAAGTGAAATAATGATCTCAACACTGGAATGTGAAAAGCAAAAGACAGGCTAAAGCTTGAGTTTAATTTTTCATCTATATTGTGAGACCTATCTATGAGTGAGATCCATCCCTAAATTCTTTCATTGGGCACTGTTTATATTAAACAACAGAACTGTTAGACTTAAAACAGGCCGTTGTAAAGCTTGCATGTATGGATACGTGGATATATTCAAAGGAAATGTTTGTTTTGGTAACTTCATCTTTTAGTAACTTCCAATACATATTAAAAACTACTGTACAGAAACAACCTAGGAAAAAATGTCAATTGCAGATATGTGCTGAACAACAAGGAACAACAGCTATTGGAAAAAAAAAAAAAAATCCCACATAAAAATCACTAAACCAAATAGCCAATGCAAAACAAGGCAGAAATGTCAGCCAGGCTGCTAGTTTAATGTAGTAACAGTAATATAAAAGATTATATTTCTAAAATATATAGCATTTATGTCCCAGTTTACACACCAGGTGTGTATTACTGCCTCCAAAAAGGGAAACCCTCTGTAAGAATGGTATCTGATTGAAAGATGAGATGCTTGAAGAAAATTGAGAGAGGAGGTTTTGTAACCTTATAATAAAATTTAATTTCTATAGATATTTCCACTCCAAAGTCTCCCCAGATTCATAAGCCTTATTAAAAAAACGTGACAAAAATAGATTTTTTTGGGTAATTTTTTCTATTTCTTCTATTCCACGAGCTACTTCCTGGTGAAAATGCTTCCGATATAAAAATGTTGAGTAGCTTTAACATTGCAAAAGTTGAAAAAACTTTGCAGAGGGCTAGCAGATGTTTTCTGATTTATGATCGATGTGACAAGGGAAACAAGAAGAAGGTAATCTAAAACTGGAAAAATAAAAAACATAGCTATTCAGACAACTCAGAACAGATAGTTACAACAAAGGGCAAAACACATATGGGATAGGTTATTGTTACATGTGTTAAACAGGAATTGGATTTGCTTCTGGGAAAAAGGGAGATTAAGAAAGATGTCTGATCTTGTTCCCTATTCCCTGTCAGAAAGAAAACTTTGACCAAGTGTTAAGAGACTGGGCAGGTTAGGTGGGCTATAGTTTGTCTTTGGTCAGTACTTCCCCATGATCAGAACAAAAAATTATTTGTTCCATCACTAAACATCTAAAGCACAGGAAAGTCTATTAGTCGTTCATACCAGCCAATATTCCCATGTTCTCAACGAGCACAGTAATATAAAGCAGATGTAATTCAGAAGGCAGTAGCTAATTTTGGAGAAGCTAGATTAAACAGAAGAGGGAAGGCCTCCGATAGATCTGTGTAGCCACTGAAATTTTAAAATATATTTCCCCAGATCTGCCTCGGTCCACTGTGCTTTGGGTTTCTTTTCCTCCTGTAGCACTTGTACAAGATGCATTATTATTATAAATTCAGATCATCACTGGAAAGTCTCTAAATAAATTATTTTAACAGAAGACTTAAAATACATTCACTGGATGAGAGAACCATCTGACTTGTCTGCTGCTCTATGCTTTGCTGATATTTTGGTAATGCTTTGTGAAAAGCATAAAATGACCCACAGGCATCTAACAATGCTTTTGGAAGGCTGGGACAGGCAGAGTTAATTCAAATGATGCCAGAGTCCTGATTGAAACACCCTTCTATGAACTCTCGTGTCCCACTTCTGAGACAAATGCTAGTCAGTGTGTGTTACTCACCTCTTCAAGAGAGAAAGAGAAAGCTTCAGGCATGCTAATAAAGTCTCAACTATGCAGTAACAAATTAATAGATGTACATTCACTTTAGAGAAAAAGAACAAAGGTTTTAAAATCATACCTTACAAGACCTTAAATTTAAAAAAATTTAGCCAATTGGAATTAAAGTATGAAATGACATTTAATGTAAGCTTGGGATGACATCAGATAAAGTAGACATGTCATCTGGGAGACAATGCTAACAAGAAAACAGAGTAGATCATATCCTTACTATTTTGATCTGGAACAGCAATATCTTCCCTTGCCTGTCACGGAGGCAGCCAACAGCAATTACAAGTGAGCAGCTGGGAACCCAGCACACTCCTGCTGATACCAGTTAGCTACAATCTGTATGTATACCTCTGCTCCTTTATGGTCCAGACAAAAGCATATCTAAACAACAGCGCAAACTGTTCTTAGTAAGGAGGCAGCAGATGGCATTCTTAGATTTTCAGATACTTTGGGACAAGCATCTTGATGTCATGGGCTCTCTCTCAGAGCCATGCCCTACACCCATTCTGAATGAGAACTCAGGGCATTACTTGAAGAATGAGTAAAAGATGCTAGAAAGAAAGTCTGATCCATCCAAAGAACTTCTGAAAAACCTTTTACTAAGCCAAGATACAAGTTTTTTTTTTACTATCTCCACATCCGTTCTTTGATGTCAGCGTAGGCTTTATTTTCTTCATTTGGAAGGGACTGCCTACACCCTGATGTGGGCCCACATTATGGTGCTGGGATTTTTTTGTTTAGTTCTGTTGTGAAGACATGTTGAATAATCATGCCAGCATGCACAGTAATTGGTAGGATAAAGGCTGACACTGTTATTGGGTACATTCGTAGTCAGTGCTATTTTTAAAAGAGCTACATAGCCAAGATCAAATAATAAATATTTCTCTGTTTTCATTGGCATTTCTTAAATATGAGAGAAACCTTTATTACAAGTCTGCACCTCTGAGAGTAATCTCCCGTAGCAAGACAAACTCCTTTTTGCTACACCAAGTTAACCTCTTCTACCATAATTTACATCATTCTGCAGGTTGTACCACTCGAGGAAACAAGTTTTTGGTTCTGATTGTGAAAGCCTTACTCACACAAAAGATCTTTACCTATGGGAGATGCCGTGCTTGAATACAATCACTCCCTTGAGTAACAGTGACCTAAGTAAATAAAGGACTTGCAAGCACACGTAGAGTTTTAGGTTAACTATGAAGAAATACACTTAATGAGGACATTTGGTTCAGACTGTTCTCTCCTTTTTTCTCCACTCCCATCCCATTTGTAATGAAAGCAAAACAAATTGGCCACTTGAGATTAAAATAAAGCTAGGCAATGACATGGGAAAGGTGGTGCAACTTGTCCTCACATGGTGCTATATGTGCTGGAGAGATGGTACAGATGTTTGAGAAGTCTTGTTCAAGAATGAAGGAAAATGTAAGAAATCTGCTTGAGAGCACATTTCTTACAGTTTTTAGAGCCCAAGAGAAAAAAAAAAAAAAAAGGAAGGAACTGGAACTTGGCAAAAGCTGACATTATCAAATGCACCAACAACAAAGTTTAAGGCAGAATTAAGGATCTGGAAACCAGATTTTGTCTAAATGTATTTGCAGCAATTTCCTCTGTTGTCAAGGACCTTTTGAGGATAGGTTCAGTGGCAGTAAAGTGCCAAGTTTATTGTCTCCTCCAGCTTACTCCACTCTTTCCTACCTACACACAAACCTTTCATACTTTGGAAGCTTTGATGAAGCCACTTCTATCTCCTCAAATTCAAGGCAAGCCATAATTCTCCACTGGTATGCTGTTTATACCATAATCTCATATGCATCAGAAGGGGAAATTTAAGCCCCAAGCTCCACCCACAACTGTGTATAAATGCCAACCATGTGCAAAACAGGTGAATGTCAATGATACTTTACCAGAAGCAAGCACATTTTGAAAAAAAAAAAAAATTTCTTACTGAATGACAGCATGAGCTTAAAATTTAAGATTTAATACGTGCTATTCAACATAAAGAAACAGGCAATGGCTAATATTTCTTTTACCATATTCAAAAACTGAATGGTTCTCAGAAGAAATGTCTTTTGGGATTTCTTGAATTCTCTGTGATTATTACCTCAATTACATTATTCCCTCATCTATATAAAATGGTGTCATTTTTCTTGGGCTGTGCAGAAAACAAAGAGAAATTACAGATGAAAATTTTGATTGCATACCAAGAAAGTTTAAAAAATATCCCAAATGCAAGCCAAATAACTGCACTCTGTGTGTTTATTTCAATGGCTGCAAAACAGAATCATTGCAATAGACTGAGCTGCGTTGTTTCAGTGGCTGGAAAAGGCATTGCAAGCTAAAGCAGAGGGGCAATCATAGGCCAGACAGTGAGGTGCTTGGGATGGAATAAGGTGAATGTCACCACTGCATGCTGAGGTACAGAAAGAACTAACATCATGAAGGGTAGCTCCAAGTCCCATCCTCACCCTCCAGTAAAGGTTTGGCGCACCCAAGTTGACATGATCCTACAAATGGGAATAGTGAATTTCTCCTGGGAGAGGGCATTTGAGGGTAGTTAAAAATCACCATTTTTTTCTCTCTGCTTTGTACACTGCAAGCAGAACTTAAAGTTTCAGGAGCACTGTGTCTCCAGCAGGATCTGAGCACTCTGCATGATGCTTAATCCTTATTTACTGGCCCAGACTTCTCCACACACCAGGCAAAGTGGCTTTGAGGATGCTTCAGTTACACCTGAGTTCAGTTTGGCCTGTACACAAATTCAGCTTTATAAGGATTAAACAAGAGACAAAAATCTTACATCTCTTCTCCCCTAGTTAGGTATGCTACCTCCAAAAAGTGCTGCTGAAGACTAAGTCTTCAGTATAGTACCAGTTCCTTGCTCACAGCACTAAGGAGGGCTTCTAATAGGCAACAAGCATTAAGCCCTCATTTTTTATAACTCATTCAAAAGCAAATTCTGAGTCCTGTAATCAAACATGAGACAGAAGATTTGCTTAGCCCTATATTAGAAGGATTAGAATCATAGAATGGTTTGGGTTGGAAGGAACCTTGAAGATCATCTCATTCCAACCCCCTTGCCATGGGCAGGGACAACACCCACTAGACAAGGCTCAACAAAGCCCCATCCAGCCTGGTCTTGAACACGTCCACTGATGGAGCATCCACACCTACCCTGGGCAATCTTACCACCCTCAGAGTGAAGAACTTCTTCCCAATTTCTAATCTAAATCTACGGTCTTCCAGTTTAAAGCCATTACCCCTCATCCTATCCCTACAAGCCATTGTATAGAGTCCCTTCCCAGCTTTGTAGGCCCCTTTCAGATACCAGAAGGCTGCAATGAGGTCTCTCCAGAGCTTTCTCTTCTCCAGGCTGGAAAACAGCAACTTTCTCAGACTATTCTCCTAGAAGGGTTGTTCCAGCCTTCTGATCATTGTAATGATTGTGACCATGACAGTCAGACTGCCATTACTTTTCAAATATGATGGAAAGTGACTTAGCAACTTCATCCACCAGTTCCCTCTGAACCCATGGATGGATCTCATCCAGTCCCATATCCTTGTGCACCTTCAGGTTCTTTAGATGGTCTTGAACCTGGTCTTTACTTAGAGTGGGCAGGTCTTCATTCTTCCAGTCCCTGACTTTGTCTTCTGCAGCTTGGGCAGTGTGACTAGAGCCCTTACTGCTGAAGACTGAGGCAAAGAAGTCACTGACATGTTATGTCTGACATGTCCCTTCTGTCTTAAACTCTGTAAGTTACTCTATATTTTGCTGTAAGTCCCCTCATATTTTTCTGTCAGTGGTGAGTATCTCTGAATTATG
The DNA here is from genome assembly GCA_024605025.1 of Megaceryle maxima. Classification (NCBI taxonomy): domain Eukaryota; kingdom Metazoa; phylum Chordata; class Aves; order Coraciiformes; family Cerylidae; genus Megaceryle; species Megaceryle maxima. Next base: position 100,658 of record JANHGN010002879.1, on the reverse strand, counting down.
AGATTATACAGACAGAATTCCCCTATCATTTGAAATCATTAGATTAGATATCATTCCTAAAAAAAAAAAAAAAAGAAAAAAAGATTGCCAGTCTTAAGAGTTTAGAACAATCTCCACTGGAAAACGTAGACTAGCCTAAATACATTGTAAACATTTGAAAGGCTTTTTTTCTTCCTTCTGAAAAAAACCTGACTGCAATTTAATATATATGATGTATTTACGCAGCGTCGCACACAGACAAAACCTAGAGATAAAAAAAAGTCCAGTCCTATCACCTCTGGGATTTTCTTGCTTCACCTGCAATGATACAGCAAATTAACAACACTGGCTGGATGACTTTGCCAATCCAGCATCTCTCAGATGGGCAAAACTTTCCTCACAAATTACTCTCCTCATAGAGTCATAATGAACTTTTTTACTTCTTATTTTCATTGTTGTATGTGGTGAATGTGTCATCATATATACACACCTGAATGACTCAGACCTACCAGGACATTGCAAGTAAAGACAGGACACTTTCCTACATACTACAAAGTTCAGAGAGACAATCTGATTAATGCCAGAGTGTTTGGGATAAGGATGGAAGATGACTGTGGTAATGAGAAAACACTGCAATGAATACGGGTTACAGAATATTGCTAGAACACAAAAAAACATTGTAAATTTTAATAGAGAAGAGCAGTTCAGGTCAAATAAGGACTAATTGTAACAAGAGCAAAATCCAAAGATGTTTAATTTTTCATTTGCCTTGTCTGAAGGTGCCAAATTTTCACGTGAACTCAGAGCAGTCTTGGCCTTCAGCAGCAGCATCATTCCAAAAAATTAGTTGTTCTAGTTATTTATTTATGTATGTATAAAGGTAGTCATATCTTGGCATTTGTGCAGAAAAATTCCGGTCTTACTAATTTTGACTAAAGAAATAAATATACTCAGTCAGTTACATGCTGTTGTTTCACTAACAGAAAAGGCATAGCACTGTCATGAGGAGGGTCTGGCTTAGGTTCTTTAACTCATACCCTCTGGTTCCCAGTCAGGCACTTGTTGCATCTCCAGTAGACTATTTAAGTGCTGGTGCTATAGAGCTACCTACACTGCCGTTGAGTAACTCTCTCTCCTACTAGGACACCTACTGAAGTCTGAGCACATCAGAGGCGACACTTTTTTGTGGGTTTTTTTGTAATAGAAAAGAAAAAAAGATGGCAAGATATTGTTCTACTGGGATAGTTAAGTTTTCTCTCTAGCTTTGGTAAGAATATCATAGTCTTCTGCCCACATAAATCTGGGTGGTCAGCAGAGGATCTCATTTAAATATATAAGTATGGAGCATGACATCTACTCAAATTATATGGCTTTCAAATTATCTAGAAGAGCTTATAAATTAAGTTTGGCAAATATCAGACAGGCAATAAGTAGTGGCAACAATGTAGTTACAGGAAGACAAAGTACAATATAAAGGGGATGAACAGAATGTATGAGGTGGTATAATTGAGCAGCATGAATAAAGGTGATAGAAATGGAATTTAGTAAGTTAAATGGGCGTGAGCTAGCATGCGTAGGAGTAACTGATTGCCCTTTCCAATAGTCAGGAATGATTATCTTTTTAATTGGATCATGCTTCTTCATTACTGAATTGGATGTTTCTTTTTGCTCTCCTCAAGCACAAAATGTTTAAAACAAGTTTAAAAATACCACAGAATCACAGAATGTCTTTGGTTGGAAGAGACCTTCAAGATCATCTAGTCCAGCCTTTGACCCAGCACTGCAAGCTCACCACTAAACCATGTCCCTGAGCACCAGGTCCACACGCCATTTAAATGCATCCAGCGATGGTGACTCCACCACTGCCCTGGGCAGACCATCCCAATGTTTGATAAGCCTTTCGGTGAAGAATGTTTCCTAAGATCCAGCCTAAACCACCCTGGTGCAGCTTGCAGCCATTCCCTCTCGCCCTGTCACATGTCACCAGGGAGAAGAGGCTGTCCCCCTCCTCACTCCAACCTCTTGTCAGGTAGTTGTAGAGAGCGATAAGATCTCCACCCAGCCTCCTCTTCTCCAGACTAAACAACCCAGCTCCCCCAGCCCTTAGGACTTGTGCTCTAGGACCTTCATGTAACAATGTAAAACAGAGACAGAAGAGCAACCAACAGAAAACTCTTGACACAAAAGGGCTGACTTGCTTCTGTACCTAGAAAGCTTTGCAATGCTTTACAATCCTGCCAAAGGAGATACTGGGTAACAGTTTCCCAGACACTAAAGTGATTATATAGTTCGGTATACATGCTGGTTTTGCACTTGTCTACTTATGTCCGTCAAGGGAACTGTTTTCATTCTCTCTCCTTTCTCAAACCAATATATTGATCTTAATGTCATATTAAGATGGGTGCTCTAATGTACATGCAAAGCTTTTTTTCACAAGGAGACTGCTTTGGTACACCAGCAGTACAGTTATTTCAGCAACTGATATAAAGTATGCATTACAAGAATTATGTTAGTATGACAGCAACAGAATAATTGAACAGTGAAGCCTGGCCTGTGTATCCCTGATATAAAGTGCTTACGTCTAATTTTCAAAAGTGACTTATCACTGCGACACCTAAATCATCCATGTGCTTTTGAAAACATTCACTGTTAATTTACAAGTTGATGCCAGACTAAACAGACAGAATGGATCATTTTTCCAGAATCAGTATGACTTAAAAAAAGTGTGCTTAATTATGCCTTTTAAATTTTGTTTTGTTCACAAAACAACTATCAGCACTGGGATGAGAGTGGTGGGAAGTATCTAATCTGTTGCTCTGCCATAAACTTCACATAGTCACAACATAAACTATACTTCTCACTCCAAAAACAGTTTTCAAGAAAGGAACTCAAACTACTTTTCCCTTTCCTTTCCTTTCCAAAAAACCAAACAGCCAAACAACCAACCAATCTGTCCATATTGCCCTGCTTGGAAATGTGTAAATACTTAACACCAGGTTTTGAAGGTGTAATGGGAACCCAAAGATGTTAAAGTCAGCACTTTTAAAGGCTTCTCCCATGATGCTACAATTGTTTTTTTCTGACATGGGTAAAAAATGTCTGTCTCATGTTTTAAACAAAATATCTATCTCCTTCCTTCCGACAAGTGGTCTTGTGAATGTCCAGATAGACACAAAGAAGCATCATCTGTTCTCTTAAAAATTGTAAAATATTTATGAGCCCATGACAGTCATCCAGATGTAATCTTCAGGCTTTGTAGAATTCACGACTTCAAACCTTTTCGATTTTTGGAGGGACTAAAGTAATTTGAGGTCTGGGACAGTTCAATCCTAACAAAGATTATCAAAGGCATCTTTCCTTGTTTGCCTGGGGGTGAACCAACTTTGCTTACAGATGAACTGAACAGTCCCATAATTCTTCACTGAGATGTTTTCTGGCAAGAGACAGCCAAGTCCCAGGAACTAAACATGGATGGGACTTACAGAAAAGATTCTCAGCTCTGACGTTCATGTCCTCTACCTACCTATCTGAAGCTTTCATAATACCCATGTGGGCCTTGGTGTCTAGCACTGGTAGCTAATATGAAGCTTACAGAATTAGAAGCCACTTCTGAAAGTGTTAAACTTTGAACTTTTGCTTCAGTCTCCCCATCCGCAAAATGCAGACATTAGTAATTTACTTTGGAGGGCAAATTCATGTGGTTTTCCCCTACTTCTAATCATACTTACATGGAAACTCTACATTCTGAAACGGGTCTTTAAATGATCAAACCTGAATACAAAAGATGTCCCTCTTAAATTGTATTATTTCCTATGGATTAAGCCATAGAGGAAAAAAAATTCCAAGCAGACTCCTTTTTTACTCAGAAAAAAAATATTCTATGCTGCAATCTCTCCACCTCAGACAACCTATTTCCCAATCCCAATCCTGGCAAGTTTAAGATTTGCATGCAAAAAGTCACCATGTGCTTAATAAATTTGGTTTACAAGAATCATGGTGCTTTATGCTTTTTTCCCCAAATAGTGGTAGCTAGATCTGGACCTCAAGCCAAGCAGCAGATGTTGGGCTTTCCATGCAGAAGGCGGCTGCCAATGACCCAGAAGATCCTCTTTTACTAATGAGATGCTGCTTCCATACACTTTCAGAGTCTGTCAAGTGAGAAGAAATTGCAGTGCATGTTACGTTGATGAAATTTTAGGACTGTGAGGATGTCTTCTCACAGCAGAAAAGCCTGTTACATTTTGGAAGGGGAAGGAAGCAAAAGGTGTTTCTTTATGGCTGGCATTACACAGGAAGTATAGTGTTAGTAACTCACCCACTCATGTTTATGAAGTCTTTGGGACAGAATTTGAATGGAACCCAGAGATTTAACTTCTAAACCTCTGCACTAACTTATGTAATAATGTAATCCCGTAATGTACTATTTATGGTTGGCTTAGGCAATCTTATCTAAAAGGCCTCATGAGGAAAGTTACACTCTAATACATATGGATGAGAGAACATCTATCTAGGCTAATCAACAGGTATTTGTACAATTAAAGAATCCTCAGTGAAGAGTGAGGCTGTATTAGCTACAGACCTCAGTAGGCTTACTGCAAGCCACACCACCCCTAAAGAACCTGGTTCAATAAATATGTCCCTAGTCAGAACCATAAACACTAATAGATGATGTCTGTCAGGATATGTTGATGGTTTGCCTACTTCATACTGGATGGGCATTTCATTGTCTAGACCAAATATTTGTTAGCATGCACCAAGCTCCCTTGTGCAAATTAAATACTTCTCTTGATGAGAAAATCCACAAATGGACTATTAGTCTATGCTAGAATTAAGATGATATACAGAGATAGATATGAACAGTGTCAGATTTGGCTTCTTCAGCTTCCCTTAGTCCTCTAAGAGCACTAGTCAGGAGACTTGAACAGTAGTAACAAATTCCCTTTGTCTTGGGGAACGTGTTATTCTCCAAAACAATAAGAACTATAAGCATAGTTAAACTCAGTCTATGTCATAACACCTCTCAGAACCTGTCCCTGTGCAAGCAGCATCTCACTGAGAACAGCCCAGTTCATAGATGTTTAAGTACCTTCCCCTTACATACAATGGGCATAAAACTAGAAAGAACAAAAAGACTTAGAACAGAAAAAGACTAGGAAAAACCAAAATAATCTTCATTTACAGAGAGGAATTAAGTGGGTGCCAGTACCAACCGAAGACCACAGACAGAATATGATTCATGAGACATATCTGGCCAAAAGCAGAGCTGTGTTCTGCATGGACTGAAAGTATTGAATGTAACATGATTGTCTGCATGAAACAACTCACTGCAGAGGTGGCGTGAATAGTGGATGTTAGCTCCAGATCACAGGGGAAGTTCTTTAGTTTCTTAATAGACAGCATTTAGTTTTTAGTATTTTCTACTTACCCCCTGATGTCCAAAGTAACCCCAAGCTGGGGCCTTGCAGACAGATTACAAAGCACGGATATTTGTGAGACCAAATAGTGGTGCTGTCAATTGCCTTTTTTTTCTTTTTCTTTTTTTTTTCTCCTTTAATCAGTGCTTCAGCTCCTCCCACAGAGATTGTCACCTTTCATTTGAAAAATTTCTACCTTTTATGGCTGTGGAGAAAGCCTGCAAACATGACTCTAATATAATCTAGTGGGTCAGAAAACAACACAAAGAACCTCACACTTTTTTTTCCTAATAAATAAATCATGATTTTAAAGCTAAGCTCACAGAGTTGATGGCAACTTGACTCGAAGTTTTTGAATGACTAAGGTTAGAAGTACTTTAAGATATATCAAACTAGCAAGCTCCACAACTAAAAATAAACAAAGCTTTCTCCACAGCTATTCTGGAAAAAATTAACTCCTTTCCTGCTAACCACATCTCTCATTGCTATAAACATGGAGTGCGATGACAGCTTTCAAATAACCCTCTCTCCAAAAAGCCAATAGGTGCCATCTATAGCAAAATCTCGAGCCAAATGATATAAACCTCCCCCACTGTGATATTCCACCTCCACAATAGAATTACCAGACTTCCAGTTACTCATACCTTCATTGCAAATAACAAAATGGATGATAGACTACCAAAAGCTGCTTGAGGGCTTTCTCAGAGACATTACAAATAATTTATAAGTCTTAACAGAGAACATGACTGTGTCATTGCCCTATGTCCCATTGGTTCTAAATTGTTTCCATTGCTCTTGATCAGAACATCACGTGCAAAGAAGAAAATGCAATTTTAATGAAAAAACTCCTCCCCTTCCAAAATCAACACAAATGACCACACAGCATTTCTAACAAAGTCAAGTATTTATACAACAACAAGTATTTATACAACAACAATACACTGTGACTTCACAGTTATTTAAAGGTTCTTTTGCTTGAAATAATGACAATTCTTGTACCTCCCACTTCCATTGTTTATCAAGGTTGCACAATCAGATTGACATACCATGGATCCTCCTTCAGCTCTGGTTTGGTCGGCCTTTAATTAATATTACATTTATCGTGAATACATTAACTTGAAAAAAGGCCTCACACACACCCCAGAAATAATCTGTATCATGCTCCATCTTCAAAATTGTTACATGAATATCTCCCATGTCACACTACAGACATACATGAAATAAAAGCAATGGTGTTACTTACTAGGAACTCCAGACACCAGCCGTAAAGGACGTAATACTCGGAAAGCCCGCAGTGCTTTAACATCGAAGCCGGCACCTTTCCCTCCTATTGAATTCCCCCCATCTGCTTTGGTTGCTTGTTCTAAAATTGCACTAAAAAGCCTGCAAAAAGAAAGAGGAAACAATCTGTAGGCAGACAGCAAAGCTTGGGCTAAACATGAACAGAGATCATCCTCATCATATCACCCAAACTATCTCACAGACCTGTGAAGAGTGTCACACATCTCAGTCGACATTCACATATGGTGGAGGAGAGATAGACTCTTCCCATATGCAGTAGCCTAATGGTGATGTCTATACCATTTACAAAACACTTGTTTCTGGAGCGGACAAACATGACATGCTCCTCCTTCAGCCTAATGGCTCCTTGCAGCCAGCTGTAGATTACCACAGTGACCAGCCTGCCTGGTAGAACCTGAAAGTGTGCTCCCTGCCCTGTGCACTGGGATTTGCCAGGTGCTTCTAAATGGCCACTCTGGCAATGCAATGCCTTGTGCCAAATTTAAAGGGTCACCAACAGCAGAGCACAGGGACCAGATTTTGAAGGCAGCCTCCATGCTGTCCTTACCAGACAGTCTGGACATATTTGGCGGAAGTTGAGTGGAAAGGCAAGAAAGCACAAATTTTAGGTTTTGCCCTTGCTGCTGCCAATACCTCACTATCTTTATTAACCAATAATCCACTTAGGGGAAGGAAGAAAAAAAAAATCACCCATAATTAATCCAATCATTAATTATGTACCACCCATTTCACAAGGAATTAAGATTCAACACGGTCACTGCAGGTAGAACTTGATGTAAAACTCAGGGATCCTTCAAGGTGCAAATTTCTAGATAAGGAAGTATTTTCAGATTATGTGCTTGTGTATCCATTTGTCAATCCTCTGAAGCATTGGCTAGGAAAAGCACAAAACTGTAGGAGTCTTATTATTAGAATGTTTTATTATATCACTCTTAATATTTTATCTTGGCTAGTAGGAGTAGCTGCTTTAAGGAGAAGATGTCTCACTCAAAACACATATGAAAAGGCAGAACAAGGCAGAAAAGACTGTTCTGTGAAAGAGCTGAAGGCTCACCCAATACATTAATAAGAACTTGATTTAATAAATTAGCTTTCAGGAAGCAGCTTCCATTTTTCTGGTAAAACATTAGTACCTTTGGGGGAGGATGGATTCCTCATGAATTTGCTAATGACATTGCTTTCAGCCTTAAAGTCATCAGCTTGAACCCAGCCAAATTCAGTAGAGGTTAAAAGCTGTTCCAGCCTAAATGGCTGTTTGGTGCTTTGCTGTGAGTGGCAGAGCACCCTTGGTCTGTAGCATGCTGTGGTGGTACCAGAGGTAACTTTAAAGAAGCTGCCTGGGATGACAGAAACAGCCTAGTTGGAGTGGCCTGGATTCAGCGTTGGCTGATTTCTCTCTCGGATTTTGCAGCCTGCAGTGCCTCTGTCAGGATTTTGTCTATATGCCTTGACTGGCATATTCCATAGAGAGCCCCTAACCTGTATATCAGAGACTGAGCTTCCCAATTGCTTTACAAGGAGCTCCAGTGCCTGCAGTTACAGCTTACTGATAGAGCCCCATAGGGATCTTGCCCTGGATAGAACAAGGAGGATTCATTTACTGAAGCATCTAAGCCAACATATTTCCTCAGCGCTAAATCATGGATTAGGAGAGTGCAAATGTGAAATTAGTTTCTTAAGCAGGTTGGGTTTGGGTGATTTGGTTTGGTTTTCTGTTTTGTTTTGGGGTTTGTTTTTTACTTGTTTTTTTGGTTGGTTGCTTTGGTTTCATGTAGCTTTTTTGTTTGGTTTTGTTTGTTTGTTTTGTTTTAACATTTCATACAAAGAATCTTAGAAAACTTGTCAGCTCTAACTGAGGAACTCCTAACTGGATCTATTCAAAGCCTCAACTTCAAGCACTGCAGAAAGATTTAACAACTAGGTAACAGGCGTGGGAAACACTGTGTGTGAGGAGGCTGGATGCTGAGTTTGTAGGTGCTGCAGACTGAGAAGCAGGATGCAGAGAAGACAAAAACAGCCTATGAGAAATACTGTGCTGACTACAGATATCATAGAGGGAGATAAACAAGGGCTGATGCAAAGAACATGAATTATTGGAATGTATATATCTCTTGAGTTGTGTAGACAAATTACACAGTTGCAATTTTCTGCTGGTCTTCATAATAAAAACACCGTGGGTCATATTTGGCCTAATGTGTTTTCAGTCAGCTAGTGATTAAGCTCTAGAAATGTGTTCTACTGATTATTCAAATATTTCTATCTTCCTAGTCAACAAAATTCCCATACTAGATGATGATACCTATACATGTCCCATTCTCTTGGGATCCTGTGGAGGAAAAGGATTCACTGAAAAATGTTTCTTATGCTGTTTTTCAGCTCTCTTGCAACACTTAAAGACAGGAAATCTCAAGGAACTCTGAGTCAGCAATTGTGTGAAACTGAGGGTCCATTCTCCTGGTCCCCATTACCACTGGCCCAATGTTTTACCAAACAGCAGCTCTCAGCAGTTGGCACCAAGGGCTTTTCTCCTGCCACTCATGCAATGAACAAGCCACGGGCTGCTGCAGAATGCTGTATCCTAAGACCCAGTTTCCCATAATATCCTCATGAGCAAGCTCAGTAAGTTTGAGACAGAAGAACAGATAGTGAGACGGATTAAGAACTGGCTACACAACAGAGGCCAAAGAGTGGTAATCAATCATGCCAGCTCCAGCTGGAGACCTGTAACTAGTGGAGTCCCCCAGGGATCAGTGCTGGGTCCAGTCCAGTCCAGTCCATCTTCATCACCGACCTCGATGAAGGGGCAGAGTGTCTTCTCAGCATGTTTGCTGATGTTACAAAACTGGGAGGTTTGGCTGGTACACCTGAAGGCTGTGTGGCCATTCAGTATGATTTGGACAGATTGGAAAGCTGGGCAAAGAGGAACCTAATGAGGTTCAACAAGAATAAGTGCAGAGTCCTGCACCTGGGAAGGAGTAATAAAATGCACCAGTATAGGTTAGGAGGCAATCAGCTAGAGAGCAGCTCTGTGGAGAAGGACCTTGGAGTCCTGGTGGACAAGTTCTCAATGGAACAACAATGTACACCCTTGTGGACAAGAAAGGCAATGGTATCCTGGTGCGCATTAAGAAGAACGTGTCCAGCAGATCGAGGCAGGTGCTCCTCCGCCTCTACTCTGCACTGGTGAGACCTCACCTGGAGTGATGTGACCAGTTCTGGGCTCCCCAGTTCAAGAGGGACAGAGATCTACTTGAGTCCAATGGAGGGCTTTGAGGATGTTTACGGGACTGTAGCACATGCCTTATGAGAAAAGGTTGAGAGACTTGGGACTTTTTAGTCTGGGGAAGAGAAGACCGAGAGGGGATCTAATTAATCTGTATAAATATATGAGGGCTAGGTGTCAGGAAGAAAGGGGCAACCTCTTTTTACTTTTGTCCTGCAACAGGACAAGGGGCAATGGATGCCAGCTAGAGCCCAGGAAGTTACACCTCAATGTGAGGAGGAACTTCCTTACTGTGAGGGTTATGGAGCACTGGAACAGGCTCCAGAGAGGGGTTGTGGAGTCTCCTTCTCTGGAGGATTTCAAGACCCATCTGGATGCATTCCTGTGTAACCTGCCCTAGATTCTATGGTCCTGCTCTGGCAAGGGGGGGCGATGGGGGGGGTGTGGACTCTATGATCTCCAGAGGTCCCTTCCAACCCCTAACATTCTATGATTCTATGAAATGCTATGCATGTCCTAAATTAATTCAGTAGGAGCAGAAACACAATCAGCAGGGCAGCTCACTCCACTGAAGCTAGAATTTGCCTTCCCAGACTAATTCAGCTCCACTGCAGGCCAGCTGGCACTGTTTGCGTGCTCCAGTGTTGATGTGCTATATGTGCTGTCTTGAGGTACCCACAGTCATCTTCCTATTGTACTTCAGGAATAATTTGCAGTAATTCCTGCCGCTCCTCATTTAAAAACCTACATTTAATCCTGAATTGCATTACTTCTGCTAATCCTGCTTTAACGCATTTCCTCTGTGCTTAATATCTTCCCCTGTATTAATCCTGCTTCTTACTAATGCAATACAACTTTTTATTTCTCTCATTTATTTCACTCTCCCTTTTGTACAGGGGTCTAGACTGCCCAATCTGGCCTACTGAATCTCTACTCCACTCTTCAAATTTATAGTACATTTTGCCAATCCTACTTCACTGTCCCCGTCACCTCCTGAGTTAGGGCATGGGCAGACAACTATGACTCAGAGGCTGGAAGTACCACATGCTTTTTGGGCTGTAACTCATTATGATGTGGGGCAGATGGGTGGGGATTAAAAAAATTAAAAAGGCCTGTTCAAAAATAGCATTAATGATAAGACACAGAAGGTAAAACTTCTGATGGTCCTTTCCATTATCCTTTAGTAGGTAAAAAATCCATACCTCATATACAGTTTGTAGTTTTTATGAGCTCCATAGACTCCTAGTTTTTCAGCTAATTGTTTTTTCAATCCTAAAAGAGCTGGATGCATGTTAAGCTACTGATATAAACATGAGGCCAGAGTCCTTCTTCTCTATATTCACCTGGGAAAATCTGCTCTTTGATGGAAACCTCTGGGAAAAGCTTACAGCTGGTATTGTGGAGCAAGGTGCAGTTCTCAGTCAGTGAGTTAGCTGAAATGTATGCTCCAAGCAGGGTGTGAGAGAACACTATGCTGACAGAGAAATCAAAGTTTGGATGGTATAAAAATGTGATCTCTTGTGGCCACTGAAAATCTCACCATTAAAAAAAAAAAAATAGAATACAGAAATCAATCTTATTTATTTCATCTAACTACTTTCTGCCAGCCTAAAATCATGCCTGGTTTTCATTCAGATACAATATTTTCCACTGGTGAACCACAATTAACAGCATATTGATTTCTAAATTTCACTTGACATAATTACACATGAACTCACGTGACAGACATGAACTACAAAGCATACATGCATGTATGGATGCACTCCACTTTTTTTTACATTTACTTGTGAAGTATGAAGCTAGCTTCACTGGTTTTCTTTCTTATATTTTCCTGTTTCCCTTTTGGCATCCAAAACATAAAAAAGGTTTGGGCTTTGATAGGTGATCCCCAACAGCAGAATGATAAGGCTGTAACCTACTCAACAGCTCATCTTGTCTTCCTCTGTGGGGAGGCACACTGATTTTTATAGCATTAAAAAAAGAATTTGTCAAGGACTTCCAGAATATAAGGAGAAAACAGAGTGCTTGGTATTTCTAAGGCCAAAAATAGAAGAAAAACATAGCTGAAAGCAAACCCATAGGTATAAAGAATTAGTAAAACACAATGAATAGTGTTTTACAGTTCACCTGTGATTTGCGAGTGTGAAAATGTGTGGGTCTGCCCTTTTGAAATTCCCCACAGGTACTCAGAAAGACATATACTGTGGCCACACTGTCCAGTCTGCTCTGAATTACAGATCCTTTCCTTATACCTTCACTGCTTACCTTCCCAAGGAAGGCTGCCTTTCAAATTAGGACACCTCTTTTTCTGACAGAAGCTATGGGTCCTTGGAGAATGACTATGCTTGGCAGAGAAACCACAGCACTGCCAGGAAAGACAGCTATTCTTCTAGCACAACATTGTCAAGTCAGTCTTCTCTCGCGAGAAATTTCCTCCAACAGCCTAATATTAAGGGACATCCCTGTTATAGCTGAAAGTGTTAAAGTTTTCCAAAAGAGGAACAGTAAAACTGAAGGAAGCAGGAAACAAATTGACTAATCATTAAGGTTTGTGGGTTGTGCCTCATTAGGCAGCTTAGGGGTGTGATCTCTACTCTCAACTAATAATGTTCTTACCCACAGAGCCTCTGATTGATATCCTCACACAGATATTTTTCTTCAAAGCAGCATTTAATGGTTCTGGTATAGCAGGGTCACAGGCTATTTAAAGTTAAGCTAGAATCAGGCTTTAAAAGACAGGTGATGAATAAGCAGATCTCCCACACGGCAAGAATGATAAGCTGTGACAAGCCTAAAGGTCTAAAGTGTGTCCTTTCTCTAGAAAAGGTAACAGTTGTGTTCAAGTTCTCCCCTCTGCTGCTGCTGCATATTCCTGTGGCCCTATTAGAACCGCTGCCTCTAAAATCCCTTTTGGATACCAGTAGACCTATCTTCAGAAGGCAGGGGAAAGTATACAGGCACACTTAGAACAACTCTTAATAGAAACTGAGACTTCCCTCTAGAATTTATGCTTGGACCTACACATGTTCATTTTCCTCTCACTCTTTTGACTTCTTAACTTTAAGGAAGCCAGTTGTGCTGTACCGTGTCCTCAAGATATATATGGTAAGCAGTGTATTTTAGGTGGATTTAGAGACAAAGGATCTAAAACCTGTCTTTTCCCCAGCCCCCACCCCACCTTAGATTCCTACAGTACTTAAAGTACACCTCACCCAGCCTTTCTATTATTTTTAGCAAGGTAAATCATCATTTAAAATGAAGATGATTCCTAAGGCAAAACAAGCACAAATGGCAAATGCCACAGTTATTCTGGGACTTGATGCTTCCAGTATGAGTCCCACACCATCCTTTGCCCCACATACCAAATAAAACCCTATGCCCAGTGCTACAGCTGGGTCCAAATTACTCCTCTTTCTCCATGAGCTCCATCAATAGGCAGAAAAAGTAACCACAAAGAAAAGTTGTTACCAGCACTCTTCTTCCTCCTCTCTCTCTCTCAAGTTTATTTTAAAACTTTTCCATGGCACCTCTTCCCTGACAAAGTATTCAAATACAGTAAAATTTAAACATAATGTCATTGAGGGGTTTCAGATAGCCCCTTGGAAAAGAAGTCAGGGCAGAACAGGAACATATAGTATCACCACATAGATTTTGCAGAGGGGTTGTGGAGAGAAAAAGCAGCGCACCAGCGTAGGCTGTGGTACTGTATGAGAGAGTAAAACAGATAAACACCAAAGGAACCCATCTGTCCCTGAAGTGGAATCTGTCACTTCAGATTATTACTAGTTAACAGGGACTTTGGGGTCTTGGCCATATTTATTATACTCATGCAATCCCTTCCCAGTTACATTTTTTGTTCCCCATCTAGTGACTGAGAGCTTCTGGAGGCATGAGCAGAAAGAAGAGCTGAGAGCTGCAGCTTCTGTCATGGGTAAGGGAATTCATTTCACTCTGAATACCATCTTGCTTATTAACTGTCCAAGTAGGAAAATTGAAAAGGACTGCACTTAAACTAGATATAATGCTGCCCTGAGATTTCTAGAGCCCTGCTCTTTCACATTCCAATGGATGAAGAAGAGGTAATGTGTCCTCTCTTTAAAAAGTCTCTTTCTCATAGAAATGAAAAGGGAATAATCACATTCACGGGACTTGTGTTCTCCAATCTTTCTTCAACTTAAGCAGCAATTCTGAAACAGGTGAGATATCTGAGGGCATTCAAAGGCAGAAGCAGCTATGGAATTGGGTATCAATGCCAGGGGAGAGGTTGGGGATTTTCCAATTTTCCAATTACTAATTTGCTGTGGGATCCTCTGCCTGCAGATAGGAATAAATGAGAAAGAAAACTGGGCACTGCCATAAGGAGAAGTGTTATGCCCACGTGGAGGCAGAGAAGTCTCGGGACAGAAAAGGTTCTGCCTTGTACTCCCTCCCCTCCCTGGGAATTCTCCTTCCACCCGCTTTTCCCCATGATGATGGAAAGTGGGAGGGATTGGGTAGTATACGTCACTTTGCTGATGTAAATTTTTGGGGCCACCACAAAAATGGTCAAGAAACTAGATGCACTTTGGTTTGGAGCAGGAATTATGAGGAGGTTTTGATGACTGAGAGTATCCCTTTTGATGTTTTCCCTAGGAGTTGATGCAGGGTCTCCTTAGTGAAAAGGTGAAAAGACTGCAAAATTTTGTGGGCGATGAAAATCTTTAACAATGGAGTAGTGGGAGGATGGAACAAATTACTCAGGTGAAGAAATCCTTGTTCTCTTCATCTCAAGTATAGTTTATCCTTCACCTCTTCCCTTCAACAACTGTAATTCAACCCCCTTGTTTATCTCTTACCCTTAAGTAGAAAAAGCAGAAGGTGGTGTACTTTTCTTTTATTCAAATAAATTAAATGCCAAGCTTGAAAAACATGGAGAAGAATAAGGGGATTAGAAAGGCTGCCACTCAATGGCAGTTTGAATTTTACAATAGTAAAATTAGGTCTTTAAAAAGGTTAAAATATTATAGGGTCAAAATCAAGCATTGAAATCACCAGCAGAACAGTGCAATTGAACTGAATAACTTCTTTTTGCTTGTAAGTATGAAAACCTGGGATCTAAATTTTTCACCCATCTTTGAGAATGAGAAACTTCAGTAAAATTTCACAAGATGGCAGAATTTTTCATCCAATTCTAATCTTGAAGGAGCCCACCTAGATATTCTTTTTTAATAGCCATACAGATTTACAAAGGGATTTTCTTCCAGTTAAGCATACTGAGGCATTTGACTTTGTCCAATAGCCTTTCACTGCTTCCTCTTTTTATTCCTGTTTAATTTCCATGTCTTGCAAACCATTAAAAGCCTTGGAAAAGGTTAAGCAGTAATGGATACCAGACAGAAAATGTACATCAACTGCTTGTCAATCCTTAATATATATCTCAAGGTAAATCATCGCTACACCCTGAAATCATCATGAATCAAGTCACACCTGTAGATGACCAGTGAGTTAACGTATTTTTATGTCCTCAGTAAAACTTGCAGGGTCTCCTTGTTTTACCAAGTCTGTAGAAGGTTTAACACAAGAGGAACAAATAGTGGTTGTGAGACACAACAGACAGCAACCTCTAACAGCACCCATACATAACATACCAAGCATTCATCCACCTTCATGCTCCCAAAGGTTGCCAGTATCCCCAATACATGCAGTGCATTCAAAGACAAAATGTTGGTACTCACCCTACTACCACAATTATAAAATCTAGTAAATTCCAGCCATTGCGGAGGTAAGCGTTGGGGTGAAAGAGAAGTCCATATGCTATTACTTTTAAAAATGCTTCCACTGTAAAAATTATGAGAAAGAGATACTCCACTCGTTCCTGGAGAAGATAAGAGAACAAGAGAGATAATGGTTAGGGTGAGACACAAACCATGCATAAGGACATTTTCTTCTGTCAGTCTACCCATGCAGCCCCCAACTCACTGACTTGCCTCTTGGGCACATGTAACATGCATCACTTGCCAGAGGGCTTTTCTTCTCACACTTGCATAGCCTGCAGCCAGTCTGACAGGACAGTGGTAGTAAATTTTTATTAGGCTCTGACATTTGCCACCCTTGCCTTGGCAGGGACTGACCACTGCACAGGCCTGTGCAAAAGAAAAGGTGAGAGGGTCAACAGGCATGTTCTAGCACTCAGCCCTCTAAAGAGCATGTTGTCAAATATTGTCATCCATCAGAATGAACTGCATCCAGTCCTTTTCCACCTATGGAGAGGAAATATTCATAATATTGTGGAGAGATGGGGAGAAGTAAAAAGAGGGGCCACCTGAGACTGATGCATGTGTCAAACTGTGCCACCTTTGGGATTTTCTTTTCTGTTGCTGGGTGATAGGTAGGCTGAGTATCAGTGGCAAATGATTTACAGACTAGTCTGACTAATACTAGAGGCTTTTAGTCATTCCATCAGAAATGTACATGTTCCAGTGAAATGCAGGCTGCAATTAAGCATATCCAAACAAAGTAATTTCCAGCGACAGTACCGTCTGATTCAGGACAAGCAAGCAGGCTTTTGGAGTCAACAGACAGGATGAAAGCCTCTCATCTTTGGGGTTTTTAGTCCCAGCGTGTAATAAAAAAAAGCAGTGTTGCAGAAATGGTAGGGACCTCCATCTAAGTAGGAGGGAAACTGCAGCATTAGGTAATCACTACAAAAGTGCTGCATGTCAGGCTGAGTGGGAAATAAGTATGTGAAAACTAGATGACAGCGAAAGGAGACTAGGTCCCTACAAAGTTAAACTACAAAGTTATTAAAAGATCACATTAAAGAAATAAAAATCTGAGATAAATACAAATTAAAACATCCCAGACATTTTTGCTCATATCTTACAGGGTATCCAGCAAGATAATTAGGCAGGTCACTATTTTATTTTTCTTTCCAGCTTTAAACTGCAATTACCCTGCTCCTCTGCCCAGCTGAATGCATGTATGACACTTTCATGTGATACAGCAATAGAAAGTGTGCAGGACTGAAAAAAATCATACCATCATTTCACAGCTGCCCATTTGAACATCATACATTCCGCTCCAAGTAATTAACAACTAACAACCCGTTGATCAAAAAAGGCAATTTCCAGTTCATCTGCATGTTTACATTAGCATGTTATTTTACAGGATTGACAAATTCCATCTGACAGTAGCAGGCATGTGTTTGTGCTTTAAAACATTGCTGGTTTCCCTCAGACAATGCTTTCAGAATGCCTGCAGTATTCCCCAGTGCTTAGTATGAGGAATACCTAAAATAGAAAAGTATCATTCTGTAGTTATCTGATCCAGTTGTAAAGCTTTTGAATGTGCCCACAGCACAGTTTGTCCATTGTTGTCCCAGAGGGAGACAGGTCAGCACACTAAGGATTTCCCTCCCCTTGAACTCAGAGAAGGAAACAACAGCACACAATACTAGCCTCCACAGCTCTACAAATAGTGCTTTATTTAGCACAGGAATTGGCATGTTAGTGTGAAGAACCAGAACAACCAGCCATTGTATTGGTGATAGAAAAGAAATCCACCATGGCTTGCATGCTCCTGGAAAGGACTAATCTGGCAGCCCTTCTCCTTCCACCGCTGCTGACAACGGGACGGATAGCAATCGATGTACAAATCATAGTCAAACAGCACAAACAATCAACCTCTATGCACACATTTGTAAAGTAAGACAAGCTGTCACGAAATCTCTTTAAAAAAAAACCAAAACAAAATATAACACAAAATGATTATATGATGGGAAGTCTATGCAATATCTTTCTGATTGCCTTGCATCTTTGTGCTGCCACGTGCCTTTATCAGCATGGCACCAGGCCAGACGTAGATAGCCTGAGGCAGCTCAGTCTGGGAGGTGACGACTTCTGAAAGGACAAGATAAAGCCTGTGTAGAGGTTGGAGGAAGATGGAAATGGGCTCTGCAAAGAAAACGCCTGCCCCGAATTGAGGATGGCAGTAGAAAGAGTTGTGCCTGTGATGGACAGCCTTACTAGGAATAAATGAACATCTTTTAGGATAGAAACAAAGATTTCCTTGCTGCAACCCAGCCCATTAATGGGTCTCAAGCTCTTTTTCAGCCCAGAGCTTTCCACAGTTGTGGGCAAGTTCTCCTTCCCTCCTGCAAAGAGACCCACAGTACGTCTGAGACCACTCTCTCAATTCAGACTGCCTTTGAGGTTGTCCTGTGCACTCAGTTCATTCAGCATCCCACTCTGCCTAGAGAGACATGGGCTCATGGGGAAATGATGTAGGCCCTAAAAACCAGCCTTCCCCTACCACCTCTCACAGCCTAGACTGATGCCAAGGGGCTGCTGGGGAGCCTACCCTCTTGTTTAATAACTCCAGGTCCAATTTGAAGCAGATCAGCAGAAAAAAAATGAAGAAAAAGGCCTAAAGCTGATCCTATGCCCAATGATTTAACAGCAAATACTGTCCTTGACCTCTGGGCACCCTAAGACAAGTGCTGCTGGCAGCTCTGTCTGGCTTTGTGCTGCTTCTGTGGCTGCAGTGATGTTCAGGCCTGTGCAGACAGAAAAGCCTTTCCACTCCATGAATTTCATTGAAATACCTGTACTAATGCAATCAAAAGTCTAGGAAAGCAAATACTTGAGAAAATTCTGGAACAACTTTTTTTTTTTTTTTTTTTTAATAAATTGAATACTGCACAGAGAAGCAGTATTTCAACTGCAGAGTATTTTAGCTACCAGGTTCCATTTGATGGGGTTTAGGTGCCTCAGACCTCTTTGCCTCTAAAGGTGCCCATGGGACTACAGACTCCTGTTTTGTTATTGTAATAATGTTGTTTGTTGAACCATGCTACTGAGATAATAATATACCAAAGTACTACACACACACTTATATATACACCTATCCATAGATATATGCATATATACAACTACAGGCTGTTTGAATAAATTCCTTACAATGCTCTGGTTAAGGTGGAAAGATCTGTAAAAAATGAAACTCTATAAAAGCCTCTGAAATTAACATAAGATACAGAACACTGAGCAGAGGAGAGAGATTTTATGATCCTCTGCACTTAAATTAATGATTTCAGGATCTAAAAATGAAGGAAAAATACTGCTGAGATTTAACAGTGCAGCTACTCCAAGACCATTTCAGAAAGCTACTCCTGCTTATATTTGGGAAGAATTTGAAAAGCATACTAAGTGATTTGTGTTCCCTTTTCTGCTTTTATACTATAAAACTCAGGAGCCTTTATGAACACAGCATAACTCAGTAATGACATAGCACAACTGGGTTCCCAGGAACCTGGTTTGCAGTCCCAGTTCTGATACCACATTGCCTGGTGAACTTACAGATGTGACTCAACCACTCCCTGCCTCAGGCTAAAAATAAGAGGAGGCACTCTTGCCCTCAGCAGCCACAAAATGATTAATTTGCCTTTGCTAAATGGACATCTACAGTTCTGGCTGCTCATTTGAAGCTTTGCTCTCACAGGTTAGGCAGACTGGACCCCAGTGTTTCAAGCTCCCAAGGGACATGTAGCTGCAACGTATCCATAGCTCCTGCTCCTCTAAGTCAATTTGGTGCCATTTCAAAAGAAACCAAGCTAGACAAATATTAGCATTTCTCTTTGAGAGAGCTCCCTACTGACAAGCAGAGAGGGAGCTGCCTTCACAGGCAGGAAAGGAGATGGCAACAGCATTGCCCCTTGACACACAAATCCAAACCATAGTATCGAAAGAGAGGGAAGTTACTTTGGAGCTGTAAGAGAGAGGGAACAGTATTTTTTCATTTGTGTCTTAGAAACAGGAAACATGCTGATGTGTCTGAGAGACATGAAGGATATTGGGATATTGCAGGTTGCAGAATTACAAAGCAGGAGCTTCCTGATTGGGCAATAGTTATGAAAATGTTTCAAAAACCAGAGAAAACAACCCAGCAACACATGAGGGGAGAGAAGAGAAAAGACTAGTTTTAGAAAACTGGCCAGTCTCCGAAGCATACACAGATGTTTTGGGATTGGCTCTACCACTGGTGTGGGTTTGGGTTTTTTTATATAGGACATGAGCACCAGCTACTCTAGCTGATAGATTATCCAGCAGGAACATTGCCAAGAAACAAACTGTACATCATCTTATTCTTACCAAAGAAACAAACATTAACTTGCTGTTAAGGCTCTAAGATAAATTTCCAAAAGAGGATTACTGTATTAAGTGCAAAACCCCTCTAATCCCATGTGCCTTCTGAAGACGTCATAGGTTTGTTTTTGTTTATAATTTTTAAACTGTACCTAATGACATCCTGGGTTCATAAAAGGAATCTAAAAACAGGAAATTACTGTAGGATGCCGTGAGGTTTTTCTCCTGTCAGGAAAAGGGTGAGTAGACCAGTGCTATTTCTGAGAAATGGTCCTCAGAATGATTCACTGTATCTTGATCCTAACTCTCCAAACCCATCCACCCAGCAGCATTAGTAGGTTACAACATTTTCTTTACAAGAGTTACTCCAGGCTCAAATCACAATCAGGTCCTCGCCTCTCATACAACCCAGTCAAAATAGTTTACAATCTAAAATTGTGGCTAAAGGTTTTCTCAGAGTTTGCCGTCTCCCTCTGCTTCCACTCTGCTCAGCTTGTTAGAAACCAAGTTTCAAAAACAAAAGCTTATATATTTGAAGTAATGTGCAGCAAGCCCTGCACTGCTAGGACTTTTATGAAGCTGCCTGTTTGACCTTAGACCGTGTTACGTCAGTGTCTGCATTATTATGCCCTAGTGCTTCCTTAAACATAAGATAATACATTTCTTCAGTAGTGCAAATGCTCATCAGTCCAAGGAAAACAGCAATATCTAAGGGCCTCTGTCATAAAGGAAGTTTTGGCTTTAATTGCATAAATAGGCTCTGAAAGATACAAGTCAAAGTAGAAACAGACTTTTTCTTACTAGGGAAAACAATCTTTTCTGATGGACAGTAATGAGAATAAATTGCAGTGGTGGGAAAGAGGGCCCAGAGACTTTATGAAAAAAAGGTTCCATGTTTTTTGATTACAATCTATCATCACATCCGAGATATGGATATCCTCACTGTGTGAATTTGCTGACTGGGAGTCTACTATTAGCATTAATAACTGACCTTTGATGAGGAAGAGCCACATGTGTGCACTTAAAGGATCAATTCAATTAAATAGATATTAAGGACAGGTTTGTTGTGATTAATGATCAGTGTCAAAGTGGTGACCAATAACGAGTGGCATTCCACAGGGGTCTGTATTGGGACCAGTGCTGTTTAATATCTTTGTCGATGACACAGATGGGGGAATTTGCTGATGACACCAAGCTGAGTGGTGTGGTCGACATACTGGAGGGAAGGGATGCCATCCAGAGGGACCTATAGAGGCTTGAGAGGTGAGCCCATACCAATCTCATGAAGTTCAACAAGGCCAAGTAAGTGCAAGGTCCTGCACTGGGTTGAGACAATCCCAAGCACAAATACAGGCTGGGGTATGAGCCAATTGAGAGCAGCTCTGCAGAAAAGGACTTGGGCTTGTTGGTGGATGAAGAACTGAATATGAGCCCAGAAGACTAATTGCATCCAGGGCTGCACCAAGAGAAGCATGGTCAGCAGGTGAAGGGAGGTGATTCTCTCACTCTACTTCACTCTTGTGAGACACCACCTGGAGTACTGTGTTCAGCTCTGGGGCCCTCAGCATAATAAAAACATGATCCTGTTGGAGCAGGTCCAGAGGAGAGCCATAAAGATGATCAGGAGGCTGGAGCATGTCCTCTATGAGGAGATGCTGAGAGAGTTGAGGTTGTTCAGTCTGGAGAAGACAAGGCTCCTGGGAGACCTTGTAGTGGTGGCCTTCCAGTACTTAAACAGGGCCTGCAGGAAATATGGGAAGGGACTCTTTATCAGGGAGCCTAGTGATAGGATGAGGGGTAACAGTTTTAAACTGAAAGAGAGTAGATTTAGATTAGATATTAGGAGTAAATTCCTTACAGTGAGGGTGGTGAGACACTGGCATGGGTTGCCCAGAGAAGCTGTGGATGCCACAGCCCTGGAAGCGTTCAAGGCCAGGTTAGATGGGACATTGAGTAACCTGGTCTAGTGCAAGGTGTCCCTGCCCATGAGCAGGGGGTTGGAACTAGATGATCTTTAAGGTCCCTTCCAATCCAAACCATGTTGTGATTCCATAACAATGGGTTAATTTTGAATGCACTCAGTTACTCAGGAGACATTTTCAGCTAAGTGTGTTTGAAAAAAATGCACAAGCACAAGAGGGAATAAAACTTAAAAGAGAACACATGCTTGGGTTTAATTTCTTTTTTTTTCCTTTCTCCTTAAAATTACTGTCATTGCAGAAACAAGTAGCCATATCAATTTATTTGGTAAATAGAATTAGATTATAATATAGCATACTGCTGAATATAACTCCATTTGCTGTTACTGCTGATTCTAAAACAGTGTATCCCTTCTTCTACCTGTTCTCCAAAAAGAGTATTTCCAAAAATTGAGCAAAAGAACACTACCTGATTCTACCTGACAAGGATAAAATAAGCCCAAAGAAAGAAGGGGTGACTAGCATTCAACTAAATATAATCCACTGTGTTGGTAAACAAAAGTCAGAACAGCTGCTGAAAGGTTTGATTTCCAAAAATGATCAGCATTGCCTTCTCTCTACTCCAACCAAAGACAATGTCTATACAACATCAGGCTTTATGAGTAGAGTTCTCACCCAGTAACTAATACCTGTAAATGGGAAATACTTTCACAGGCAGCTACACTAAATGTGTCCAATGCTGGAAGAATAAAACAAAGACAGAACTCTCACTAATCTGAAATAAGCAATTATAAACCAAGAATGTGGTGCAAGCCAGCCTTACATACTCTATGATAATGCCCGACTTCCACTGAAATGATTAGAAGAGGGGACGTTAATAGTTTTGAATGATTACAGACCTGATACGCATGCCCTACATTCAACAGGTCCTTGGCAAATCAACGAATACTTCATGTGTAGCTCTCTTGTGGCATCTAGTTTAAGCTCCTTATTTTTCTTACAGTACTTTGGCAAGGATCAATTTAAATTTATTTATGGGTTTAGTGGAATTATGTTTTGTGTCAGAGTCCAATTGTAATACAATGCCAAGGTACAAGGGGGTCAATCCCCTGTGTGCTAGGTACCTTGTACACATTATCCCTTTCAGTGAGCCATATGTTCCTTATTCACTCAAACCAAAATACAGATGATGAATGCCATTACTGTTCTGATTTACCATCATTTCACCTACATTTTTTACTAACATTAAGTGGGGAACTAGGCTCCAGCTATACAGAATAACACAATTACTGGGAATCCTATGTTTCAGAAGGGGTTGATATGCCAATATCGTTTGGACTAAAATATGGAAGCTATTATTTTGAAACATTTGTTAAAGAAGATTCTGAGCAACTTGATTTAATTTTGAAGACAGCCCTGCTTTGAGTTGGAATTTGGACTAAACAACCTATAGAAGTCTCTTTCAACCTCTATCTTTTCTGAGACTCTATATGCATATTTTGTCATTCTAAATTCATCTCTAGTCCTCAGAAAAATCTAACAAATGTGCTATTTCTTTTCCACTGCACATCAGTGCTTCCCAGGGGGATGCCTCATTCTCCACAATAAAGATGGTCAAGCATGCACCTTTTTAGATTCATAAAGAATTATGCATTCACTCAGATTTAAAATTTGGACTCTGGTGCTGATTAGATAATATGTAACCTATATCAGATTTTTCTTTATGGTCCTCAGTTTTAGAAATCTCTTGGGTGTTGTTGCTCATAATATTTTTTTTAAATTTTTTATTTTTAACTGAAATAGAACAATAGAATCCTGTCTATATATGAATTAAATCCAGAGAATCTATTCCTTATGGGCTCAGTTTTTTTCTTTTTGCTGCACCCAAAAATTGAAACCATCCAAACGGGCTATGTATAACAATGCCTCTTCAGAGCTGTTTCAGGTTGGAAAAGAATGTTGTATCCTAGTTTCTTTTGTTTTGGTCCACTACTCTGATTAAATTGAAATGAACTGTCACTTTATATTCTGATCAGACCAATAAGAGATTACCCTTCTAGGAGGAAGCAATATTAGGGAAGGCAGCATAAGCTTTATGATTGAGAGCACCTCATTTAGGATCTCTAGATAGAAATTAAAAGCTGGCTAGGTGTTGTGTTGTTACCATGCCTAGGAATTAAATTCACCCCTAGAAGAAAGCTTTTAATATTTTCCTTTATGTAGTTTCAGAGGCAGTGAGGCAGTCTGGTGCCTTCTCCCAAGGTTAACACAGCCATTTGAAACACCACAGTCAATCGTCTGTCTACCAACAGCTGATTAAGGACAGGGTATCAGAAGCATCCACTTAAATCAGAGCAGCCCCAGTATGACAGCTATGTCTAATATATCATTGCCAGGCATATCGTGTCTCAGTTCTCAAAACTGCTTAAATAAGTTAGAAATTGGCTACTCACCATGATCATGTGTTCAAACCCAATCATGTATGCAATATGATATACAAGTCTATCCATCATAAAATGTTTCAGTGATCCATTTTAGTAATCTGTTTATTGTTACTAATATTAAAAAACACTCTCCTCTAGCATAACCTAACCTTTCTATGCTCAAAACCACATTAGTGTTAAATATTGAGCATTTTGTTGCCAGGCAGAACAGTAAATACTTTAGGAGGAATTCTAAAACGCTATCTAATTAAATATTGACTCATTAGGACAGTTTCTAAAATGTCTTCCTCACAGCGCATCATCTAAGCAGGATACACAAGCACGCTTGCTTTTGGAAAAAAGCTACATGACCTCAGCAATGACTGTTCTAATGATTTTATTGTTTTGCACCACTGATGGGCTGGTTCCTAAAGTCACAGGTCTGAAGTTCTTCTCATTATATCATTTTAATCTGATCATCATTACATAATGAGTGCTTTCAGTAACTTATTTTTCAATGAGTCTGCAAACTTCTTAGTGGTAGGAAAAAAGCTTAGCAAAGGTGGATCCCAAGTGTCTGATTGCTGTAAAGAATTAATCCGCTCCCCATGAGATTTATTAATTTTAAGTCAATCATATGATTTCAGGAGCTGACAATTTTTTAACTGCTTGGAATCAACATTATGACAACTGTAGTTTGTCTGCATTGTAAGCTTAGACTGTTGTCATATGGAGAGGCACACAGAGGAACATTCATGCTCGTATCGAGTTCTCTTTTCTACGAGACCACCAAAAATTGAGGCCCAAAATGAAGGACTGAATTTCCAAAAGGGCTCAACATGTGGATAATGAGCTCCTTTGGAAATATACACAAGACTTTCTGTGTGCCAGGGGTTTTTACAATCCCCTCATGGATAAGGGGTGTGGAGGAGCTGCATTCCATACCCTTAATTTAATGAAGATTCTTTTTCTTTTCCTACATGATTTTGAGTAATTCTAGTACATACCAGATTAGACTAAAATACAGTCTAAATCAGGAAGAACTTTCTACTAATTTTAACATGGAAAGTATTATCCTCTTACTAGGTAACTCAGTAACTTTCTACAGGCTGGATTCCCCATTTCTCTTCATCTTCTTTATAACTTCTCAAGTAACACTAGAGACTTAGAAACTTTCCCTAATTTGTCTTGCAGAGGGGACCCAAATTTGAAGGGGACACCACCATGTACTGAGCTGACAGGATGACTGGCATTGCCTCTCTTGTGCAAGCCCTTGACACAGGGCATGTTCTTAGAGGAGAATATGGCTGGCAGGGGAGAGATTAGAACAGCCAAAGAAAGTATTTGGGCAGCTACCATGGGATCAGATGTTAGCAAACATGGACTCCACAAGAAACCATAGCTACATCCAGCGTAATTTACACCCTCTGTGAATTACTCTCAACTACTAAGCTAAGAACTAGAGAGCCACAAGAGACCCCCTGCAGAAATCTGGCCCTGAATCTTTGTCTTAATAGGCCACTGAGCAGAGATTTTTCTCTGACTGACCACCCAGAAGAGCTCATCAAATCCCACTTTTAAACCATTTCTGTCAAATGCATTTTAATCCAATCATTCTTGTGCATTTTATGATGCTCTAATTTATGTTTTTAATCTACTACAATTCTTTTGTAATTGTTAGTGCAGTGACGCCTGACAGGGAATGCTTCATAAAGAAATTTAATTTATGACTATTTATAACCTCTCCCCTTTAAATTTCTAAGCAAATAAATTGGTCTCACAGTTCAATGTTCTAGGGTTGGGGTGTCTCTGTACATGTTCTTACAGACACACAATATACACATGAGAGAGAGAGATGGCATGTGTAAGTGTGTGTGACCTTCTTTCTCCAAGTAACTTAAGGGCATATTTAAGATTCTGTTCACACTGCTCATGGCAGACAGGAAAAACACAACTGGAGAGAATGAAAAACGAAAAGTCTTTGCAGCTTCTCCATCTCAGCCTTTATGTTTCCTTCTGTGGGGCAAAGGTTTTCAGATTTTGTTTACTACCCCTGAGTAAATTTCTGTTCAGCTGCTTGAATGGACAGGGCACATGAAATGGTACAGCTATAAGGACCTTTGACAAGCAGCACATAAAACTCATTTTATATCCTTAATGGAAGCCTAATTGGTAATTAAAAACATGCCTGTGACCTGTGCAGTATGCAGAGAATAGAAATGGACTTCATTTTAAACAGATAAATCTCCCAAGGCTGCAGCTCTGCAGAGCAGCAAGATGTCTTCTGGTCAAAGAGAAGTGAAAAAAGTCCTTTTGTTTTCAGCAGGTTTTGCTAATTTGGGCTGACCCCAAAAAACTGATATTCTTTGCCAGTTCTTCTGCCTCTTGGTTGACTCCCACCAGACACTCTGCCGACCCTCAGTGGAGTGTCTGTTGACGTTGAAATAGACCCAGGGACAAGAAGCTGGATATGGAATTTGGATTCTTGCCTGTCCCTCCTCCAGTCAGACTGGGGCACATAGTTTCATTTCTTGTAAGACAAGCATGTGTTTCATCTTCATCTGTGTGCGCATCACAGGGGTAAAGGGGTAAACTAATAATCCTGCCAAATGCCACCATCTTCCATCCAGTTCGGCTGGGGCTAGGTATCAAGTTGGTGTAACCTCAGCCTGCAGGACATGAGATCACCCTCACAAAGCCCACAGCAGTGCTTGGGTGGGTGCAGAGTAATGCAAGGTCGTGTCATAACAAAATATTTGGATTTGCTTCAAGCAAGCCAAACACATGGATCTGGGAATGTCAAAACATTTTTGTTCAATAAAAGTGTTTAAACATAATGCTCTGTTATTTCTGCACTGAAACTCTCCGAGAATTTTCTTTAAGGGACAGTAAAGAGGGGGAGTACCACATTATAAAATACTTTAAATTCTAATATTCAACGAAAGAACATTTTGAAACACTGGAATTTCCCAGACAACGCCTAAATTTCCACCAGCCTGACTGGCAAACCAGCAGGAGGGAAAACAGAAAGAGGAGGAACAGCTCCAAAATGGGATAATGCATACTAATGCATTTAATTCATTAAAAACAAGGAAGAAGGATTTCTAATGAAGTTCAGGCATTAATAAGAATGGACATTGCACCCATGCCACTTTTTGCAAGTGAGAAGTCTGTAAAAAACTATAGTGAGCTACTAATTTTCATACCAGAGAAGAGGCAACCAATATACCTGTGTTTTCTCTTACCATGATAAAACCTTAAGACAATATTTATTCTTATGTAGATAAAATAAAAAATAGGAAAAATATTAGAATCTGGACAGTGAAAGGTTAGGAATGTTATTAATATCTTAAAATGCTCTTTAATTAAACTCAGCTTGATTAGCTTCTGGCTAGCTTGCAAAAAGGCATACTCTTCCTACATTCCCTGGCTTCAGGAGTGGCTTTATCGCCTGCAAGTACTGCAGCCTGTGGGATCTCTGTCTAAAGAGAAAATAACGTTTCAGCTGTCCTGTCAGGGCAGGGGGTGGATCAATTTAAAACCCACCAGCAACCAGAATTCCCTTTCATCAGTTACAGTCAAATCCTTATGATGCCCATTGAACAGGAGGTCACTGCTGGTGAAATGATCTCCAAGAACTCAGCCAGATTTCCTCTGCGTCAGACAGACTACTGCTTGGGGCTGGCAAGCAATTTTGCCAAATGGACTTGGATTTCAAAGATTTTGTGCTCGCTTGATGAAAATAAGATGTTACACACTCTGTGTTTCCACTTACTCTGTTCCAAAGGCTCCCTCTCTTCAATCACCCTCAGGCTCTAAGCAAACACGATTCATATTGATCTGCCTGAAAAATTATTTTTAATGCTATTAATGTTATAGGCTGCTGTACTGGATGTCTTCCAAGTTTTTCATCCTGACTAGTTGTTCTGTCTGATCTGTAATACACTAAACACATCACTTCTACCTAACTGTTGGCCAAGTCCCAGCTCACACCATAGAAATAAAAGGCAGACAATGCCTGTACTTAAACTTCGTTGGGGCATAAGTGTTTTCTTGTGTTCAGTACATACTCCCCATAGCCTCACAGGCTCTGCACAGTGTCATCTCATGACATTTTCTGGCTTTTTACCCCTCCATTCCCCCACTCAGCTTTCTGTACATTTTAGGTCATGCATAGCAGTGTTGGGCTCATTGCTGCCAGTGCAAAAGTGGCAAGAGATGGATGAACTCTGGGGTACCATTTTAAGAGAATTGTTCTCCTATCACATTGTTATCTCCCAGTCAAACATGCAGTGATTACTGTGTTTAATTGAAGAGTACCATGCTAAATTCAGATCAAATCAAACTACATATTTAACACTGAAAAAAGTAATACCTTAAATTTAGAGTATGGTAGTAACAGGCAAAACTTCTAAGATGCTTTGCATATTAAGTTTAAATTTTCTTGGATTTAAAAATAAAGAGATAGGAAAAAAAAAAGTAAAAATATGTATTTTGAAAAAAAAGTCTCTCATGGAACAAATTTTAAATCATGTCCTTATTCTGACATAATTTCCATCAATTTCTAAAAAGTCTGCATGAGCAAGAACTGAGTAAAATGTCAAGAAATGCAGCAAGCTTTGGCCTAGTAATACAAGAAATATTCACCTATAGTAAGACTAAACTGAATTGCACAGACTTGGGAGA
This sequence comes from Megaceryle maxima, assembly GCA_024605025.1. Classification (NCBI taxonomy): domain Eukaryota; kingdom Metazoa; phylum Chordata; class Aves; order Coraciiformes; family Cerylidae; genus Megaceryle; species Megaceryle maxima. The sequence goes on along the minus strand of JANHGN010002879.1, from coordinate 71,594 downwards.
TTTTAGTGTTTTCTTTTAATTGTCTACACAGTGTGCTAAGGCAGTGTTATCTTAGTGTTTGAGCTCAATGGCGGAACTGATTTAAACCTATAATTAAATGGAATAAGCTGCTGTTATTTACAGAAGAGCAAGAAGTGTGTAAAAAGGAACAAACACAGAAATGGTAAAAAATAATTTTGTATCACTCTTTCATTCTGTTTTGACTGTCTCTGACACCATTAGCAATAAATAGATGGCAAGGGATCAAGTTTTAAAGGTTTTCAAAGGCCATAAAATAAAATAATTAAGAGAAATTATATAATTTTAATTAGCTTCCTTTCTGCAATCATTCCCTTCATGAAAAGTTCAATTACCAAGAACTGATGCCATTAGATTTGCTGTACTATATCATGTTTAGTTTGGCTGTTACACAGAAAAAGGAAGTGACAGTGAAATCTTCTGTGTAACTTGCCAGATGTGAAACTAGTAGGGCTAAATTATCCCACAAGTCTTCTAGAGCTGACTGAAAGGATGAGATTGCCAGGGATAAGCTTGTCTCATCACCTTAGCGCTTTAGATCTTCAGGAAAGGCTCCAGGGGTTATAGTCAATCACAAACCGAGTATGACTCAATGTCATGCTATTGCAAAATAAACCCCAGCATGCTGAGATGTGTAAACAAACGTACAAACCACAAGCCGGAAGAAAAAAATCCTTCTGCTATACACAGGAGGGGTAGAAGTTCTGCTTAAATTCTGTGAATGAAGGAATATATGGATGGATTGGAGAGGGACCAGAGGAGAGCAACAAGAATCTTCTGAAGTGTAGAAAAACAACCTGAGAAGAATGACTGTTGTGAGGCTGTTCAGCACAGAGAGGGCAAGGCAAGACAAGGCTGTAGACTGTTGCAGACAGGCGTGAATAATCCGTTTGCCTGCATTTGCTTTGGATATGGCAGGAAGCAATGGCTTTACATTGGCACAAAAAAAAGTCATAGTACAGACATTAAGGAAACCTCTCCTTGGTATTGGTGATAGGGCTGTGCCAGAGTGCCTGGGAAGTTACAGACTTCAAATCACTAGAGGTTAAATCCTCCTGTGGGGCAGAATGACTAAAGGGCCTCCCAGGGCATCTTTTAGGCCTAGCTTTTGTATTCCTGAGACTCCAATAGATATCCATGGCCAAAAGATCCAGTCAGATTTGTCTCATCAGGGAGGCAGTTGTCTATTGGTTTTGGACAGAAAGACACAGTCCTTATATATTCATGAGTGAATAGCCTTTCAAAAATGCCTTTGACACCCATGCAGCTAGGGCAGATCTGTGCAAGAAGTCTGTTAGTTGTTTGGTATTTCAAGGAATGCCTCCATATGTCATCATTTGAAAAATGAGCTCTATAGTCCTCTTGGGTGAAACAGAATTCAGGCTTCTCCCCAGGGCTGATCAGTTTAGATATGCCACTATAATTGCACTAGGAAGGAGTAAGTTTTTCTGTTCTTATGGTGTAGTTTCAGGGTTTTCTAAGATTATGTTGTAGAGGCTGAAGTTAAGTGGGGGGACTTTCCCCTCTCTGAAAAGACTCTCAAGCATTATCATTCTGATTGATTCTCATCTAGGCTAGTGATATTTATGGCTGAAGTTTCTCTTTCTCAGTGGATCTGACTCTGAAGGGCATTTGTGAACATGACCTTGTCAATGTTTATTCTTCTTTTGATCTCTTTTGTTTGGGTCCACAGAGCCCCTGGAGCAGAAATCTATGAGCTTCACTGAGCATATTTTTAATTAATCCTGGATTTAGAGAAATTTGTGGATTAGTGGATTGCTGAAGTCCTTAAGTCTCTGGAGCAATGCTGGAGTTTCTTTGTTACAAGCAGCAGAGAAAGAGTCATCATTTGCTGAGAATTTGGCTTGGGCCACTGAACCTATTTCCATAGGACAGAGAAGCCTTCAGAGAAGCACCCCTACTAGCTTGAATAAATACAGTCTCCTTCAGCCAAGGGTTGCAATAAACTTTATAGACAGTAATGAATGAATTAAAACAGATCATACCGCACAGGCAAAGGAGAAACCGATCAATTTCATAACTGGGAAAACTGAGAAATACATAGGATAAAGGTAATTGAAGATTCTAGTTTCAAGGTACCCATTTTAGGATGATGACAGCCTGATTATATTTTTTTTCCAGAGACACCAAGTGGTTTGTTGAGTAATTGGAGCAATGATGCCTCTGGGGATAGAAGCTTGGCACCCTGACTTGGCTGACTTAACCAACTAACGAGCTAATAGCAATTTAGAGAAGACAAACTTCTGACAAGCATGAAAAGACCTTGTCTAAATGTTTAGAAATCTTTGATTAATTCCTGGTGGATGAAAACTGTGATGTTGCTGTCTCTGCCCCTTGTTGTTCCACTCAGTTCCTTCCACTCCACCTCCTGCATCTGCCATCTTTCTATCCTTTTGTCTCTTTTTTGTTGCTCTGGTTTGCCTTCCACTTTTCTTCTTGTATACAAGGATTTCCAAAGCTGAAACTGCAGGTGTCTGAGTCTCAATCTCCAAAACACAGGCTGTTCAAAACTGAGGGACAAGTTTGGAAATCGGACCTACCTGAATACCACTTTATGACAAAATCAGGGGTGGGGTGGTGGAATCCTGCAGGGATACTTTGCTATTCTAGGCCATAGACAAGGTGTATGTACGAGGTAATGTTCGTGAGGCGCCAAAGAAATTTCATGATATGAGAAGGGTATTTTATGATTCTGATATATAGTACTATAGCAACACACATATTATTTGGTGACATCTGTATTATAACATCAAAATAATACCAAAATATCGCACATGCAACCACAATGCCAGTGAGGACCCAAAGCACCAAAATTATCTCTCAACTAGCAAACTGTACCTGAACAAAATACCTGTCAAAAACAGTCTATCATCATTCTGCTGCCACATTGGTTAAAAGCAGGGAAAATATGACAAAATATACACAGCATAATAAATTTATTGTATTGTAGCTGGTATGTACCTTCATTTGCTAAAACCTCACTGCTGTTTAATCCACAGCTGACCACTGACTGGGGTGCAGACAGCTTCAGCACACCTTGCACAGCAGAGATACTCTGCATTTACAGTCACCAGAGAGGGAGCTGTGATCCTTTTCTGCACAATACAGTTGTTCTGCTACTCTGTTTTTACTACCCTTGCCAGGGTCCTAATGAATTGGAGCTAGACACTGTGCATCAACCTGCTGCTCATCCTACCTGTTGCTACTTTTTTTTTTCCTCTCTCTGTAAAACCAAAATGTCTCTTGCAAAATTGTGATTCGGTTCAACTAAAAGAGCATCTGATAGGATGCACTCTCCAGTACTGCAACAAAGGAATGCAGTAGGCCTCTGCTTTTTAAAATGCAGAACAAAAAAACAGTTATACAAAAAGATAGTTCACCTACTGAGTGCACAATGAGGCATTTATCTCTAGGTGTTTCTTGTAAAACAGACACAGTGTAGCTCACTGCTAAGGCTATGGCACTCCTCCTCAAAACCAATCGAAAGAATTAATGCTGTGGGTTGACTGATGAAAATGGAGATTTGAGATCAAATCCTGAGCAGGTCATAAATAAAAAGAGATAATGCTGACATTCTGTTGACAGTAAACATTCTTCCCTAACTTAAAGTCACCACACTTCTTACAATTCAGTACCAGTAAGATTTTGGTAAGGCCAGTGCTCTGTAGTGGTGCAGTGTGAGCAAGGAAGACCTTCCCGAGGAGGGAAATCATGGCCTTTAATAACCAGTGATAGGTGCACCAGACAAGTTGGTGAGTCCCCAGAAAGAGGAATGTGGAATTTTTTCAGCTTCAGCTGTGCCTGCAATAGCCTTCTCCGACTAGGGCTTTTACATTGCACCGTCCCAAGGGAAGCTTTACAGCCTTCTAAAATAACCTTTATGGGGCTGTGTTGTACCAGGCAGTAATTTCTGAGAGGAGTACTGCAGTTTTTGCAGTTATTCTTAACTGTTTTAAGAATATGATAGTGTTTAGGTAAAAAAAAGAATTTAAGAGTAACTTCGACTATCAATTTCTGATTTTCATGCTTTGAAATTCAGCCCAGTTAGGGAAAACAAAACAAAACAAGAAACAAGAAGTTCTGTCACACAAGCCTATGAACATCAATATATTTTAATGGATACATTTTTCTCTTATATCTAGCCTCTACAAAAAACCTAGGTTTTTCCACCTCTGAGCAAGACCTAAAAATGTCCCTACCATGTCATCTGTACTGCTCCATAACCAGAAACCCCAAGTGTCCTTAGGAAATTTTCCTTTCAGAACATTTTAATAAGATGCAATATTAACATTCCAACAGTTTTTCCCTCACAAGTTAGAAGAGTCGTTTTCTCTGTTTTGACTAATTTCTGCTAGATAAATACAGCCTACCTCGATTAGAGAAATTCCCATGTTCTGCATTTTTTTTGCCTGGTGAGACTTTCTTTACTTTGTACCCTGAGCTCCTAAGTGGCTTTGCCTCATTTAAGAGACTGTATCTGTGCCCAGAATGCCTACATTCCTGTGGAGAGTTGCTTAATCCCTCTGTATACTCCCAATCTGCCTGCAAGGAACGCAGAGCATTCCCAGATCTTTAAATGGAGGCAACACAATTTTTTTTTTTTTAATTCATGGAAAAGAATCTCTGTACTATTTTTTTAATTTTTTTTTTTTTTTAAAACAAGCCCCCTGCTTTTCAGCATTATCCTTTTTTCCTTTTATTTTATCTCAGAGCTGATTGGTTATCAACTGCTATGACATATGAGTCATGTAGGATCTAGGACACCAGATGTGTTCATAGTTGCTTAATCATGTTCTTATACTTAACATGTACACTTGTTTATTGGGTAATAGAGTTGTACATGATATTTACATTGTGCTATATTAATTTGGAATGTTAATGCTAGAAGGGCCAGAGAATGATAAACTAAACTGATACAGGCGAATGAGGAGGAAGAAAGAAAAGCTAAACCAAAGCACAATGAGAAACAGACTCTCAGGGCATGGGAATTCACATTCAGATTTCTCTGTTGGGGCACTTGTAGGTCTCCTCTCAGTTATATCGACTTCAGCTCAGTGTAACTTTCTTTTCATGGTGTTCGTCTAGTTTTACCCTAAAGAAGCCAGCCCTTCTACACCTCAAATTTTCCTCAGAAATACCTAGCTCCCAAATGCCCCTACAACTCCTTCAGTGTATGAGTACAGCCATCTATGCACCAAATCCTGACTTTTGCTGCCTGTTTTGAAAAGTGTTGACATCTGCCTCCAATTGCATAAGGAAAGGAAAAGGACATTCTATATGAAAACATACATATTTTTCTCCTTTCCCTCTCTCATTATAGCAGTTAGCTCTCAGCACAGCAGACACAGCTTTCAAAAGAGCTCACAGAAGGAAGCCAAGTTGTCTCAAGGTGAAGCAGATGATCGCAGCACTGTATTCAGTGGTGGGGCATGAATGTCAATGAAAACACAATTTAGCCTGAGGGTTCTGTTCTAAAGCATCACTACCATTTTCATGGGTAAAAACAATAAAAATCTAAATAACATTACTTGGCTGTGAAACTTATCCAGGAATGACCATGCCACATAGAGAAAACGGAAGAAGATAACAGAAATAAGATGTCCTTAATATAAGCAAGGATATTTAAACTCAGGACTCTTAAGGAAGGTAAGCAATATGTGAAAGGAAAAAAAAATTATTTGGCTAACTTCTGGAAGCACTTGACAACAGAACATGGTTTTGAAAGGCCTGAAGGCAATTTACTGCAGGGATTGAGTCAAGGCAGCTTTGCATGAGAGAGGACGATGGCATTCCGCAGCATACAGAGGACAGATGCCTATTTTAAGGAGCTGGTTTGTTGTCTCCAGAGACCTTTGATGTGGATACAAGGCAACATGGAGGACTGCAGCAGGAGCAGTTATAGAAGCAGAGCTTAACTTGGAAACAGTTTTACAAACTAATTGCTTGTTACTTCTTGTTTTTCTTCTTTACACTTGGTGGCTTTTGTCTCTTGCCCTTCTTGCCATGACTTGTCCCGCACCCTATGGTAATGATGTTTGCAATCCCTAGACTAGTTTTGTTTAATGGAAACCTACACGAAAAATATATTCCTCAGGATTCATCAGAAGCTGACAAGGAGGCATGAGAAGTCCAAACAAGGAAGCATCAGCAAAGAATAAGGTACATAGCCAGAGGTAGCTTGCAGAATAAGCTGTCTGAGGGTCAGTGGTGCTCTGGCTCTTCTTCATCAACATGCAGGGACCACTGGTACTGGCCCCACAGCTCATTTCTAGTTCTCTTCTCCTGACTGGCAGAGAAATGCTGTGATAACCTGCTACTGTTCATTGAGGGTTTTGAAGAGAGGGCTCATGGACAGCAAAGTATTCCCAACTGCTGCTCTGGACCCTTGGAGGCAAGAGCTGCTAAACTTCTAACCTCTACTATGGACAAAATGGCTCCCTCACAATTCCCAGAAAATAACCCAAAATTCCACAGCCACATTTTCCCATGCTATTACTAGTCCCTCAATGAATCAGTGAATCATAGACAGTATTTTTAAAAGCCATCCATTCAAATTCTGGCTTCTCTGTCTTTACCAAAGCACCTACCAACATTTCCTAAACTATTGAGGAACTCTCACTGCCTCTACTGGGAAAAGGAAGATGGTTGTGTTTCCCTAGTAAGCAAAGTATTTTGTAGTTGGTACACCAAACTTTACAATTGCTGTTGTGGCAGATATGCATCTTAACTCATTTCAATTCCCCCTCATACCTCATTTCCAGCAGCAGTTTCAAATTGGTCCACTTGGTCTTTGAGTGGTTCACCTGGCTGCCCAGAAGCTGCTGCTTGCTGGGTGCTCTGGGGAAGACTAATTAATTCTGCTGGCATCCCTGAGGTCTACTGCCCATCCCTAGGCTTCACTTCTATTTTTTCTACTTTTTCCTTAGCCAACAAGCAGTATACTTGTAAAGCAGTCTCTAAACAAAGAGCACATTTTCCCTTCCAGCATTATAAACATCTCAGTGACATGGCAGAAAAGCTAAACCACAGAGTGATTAAGATATCACTTCAATTTATTGCCCAATTTAAGTCATCAAGGCCCCCACACTCTAGACAGTTCTCTCAGAAAATGGAATCTGAAGGGCACAGAGCTTGTACCTCATCTCTGCAATGCTTGTCTAGAAATGTTAACACTTCAGTATATCACAAGTGATCACAAAAACAACAGCATTTCCAATACCAAAATACAGAAGACCCTTATAAAAATCGATTAGATTTAAGGGAGGAAAGGCAACCGACAGATCTATGTTCTCTGCCAATCTGCTAAAGGAAAAAGGGTAAAGCAGACTGGTTTACAACACTGGAAAAGAATTAATCTGACTCATACAATTACTAAAGGACATTTGTCTCCATAACCCAGTAGGCACCTGCATTTTTCATCCTGTTGTACAGTATTTCCAACTTTTTATTTCTTTGCCTTGTTAACAAATAGCCCTTTTAGTTTTGTTGCTTTTTAACTGTTATTCAACAAAATGAAACAAACATGCAAACATGAAATAACCAGAACATCTATGTAGCATATTTACTACATGAGGTAGATGACAGAGAACAGACACTGAAATCCCCTCAGCTTGATTCCTGCGGAGAAAGAGGAGAGAAATGCTCCTGTCTTGAAGCTGAAAGGCTATGTTCAGGTATAAGAGCAGCAAGGGATATGGAAAAAAGGAAAAATGCAGAAATAAAGGAATATCACTTAACCTTGGCATGCTTTTGAAAATATTAAACCTACCTAAAATTTAGAATTTAATGGAGCTGCTTACAATAAAACACTTGTTCTTTAGGTATATCAGAGGTACCTGAATGAACAGATTTGTCTATATGCAACTACATGCCGGCAGGAGTTTGCTGGTTTGCCTGGATATTAAAAGTGGTGTCATTAAAAACTCAGCACTGACAACCAGTCACTCGACAGAGTCGACCATATTTTTTTAACCAGTTCTTACCAATTTGCAGAAGAGACATCAAACTGTAGTTCCACTCTAATAGCCATTTAAAGCAAAATGGTAAGAGCCTTCATAACCTCAAGGATTTTGCAAGTTATATTAAGAAAGAGGGAGGGGGAAGCCGGGGATTTCTTCTGTCCTAGGCTACAGATGAGCAAAGGCTCATCAAGCAGAGTAATGTTCTACATGGGCCACTCAGCCCACAGCAGCACCAAATTAGGGCAACTACTCTGTCTACAGCAGAAAATAGCACTGCACGGCTTGTTTTGTGAGTAGCTCCTCTGCAGTTTTTCAGGCCCACTCAAAAGCTCTGCACAAATGTGAAATTTATTGCTCAGAACTGGGCATTCAAAAATAAAACTCTGATCTATGTGATTTACCCAAATTGTCCTCAGTGAACTGAGGATATTGGAGGGCACAACCCAGAACCCCCTGCCAGTCCCCTGTTCTGCCAACACCATCTGCAATGCACACTGCGAAAGCGCTGAGAGGTAAACATCTTGGATGTGGTCTTCTCTCAGCAAAACAAACATACTGGTTGGCTTCAAACTGAAGATATTGCCAAGTTATTTAATGCTGTCAAGTTAATTATTGCTGCTATTCTTATTATTTTCCACCCATCACACACACACACCCCACACCCCCCCAACGATTCACCAGCTTCCTTGGAGAAAGAAGTGTGGCTGTGGGTAATGATTTCATTGCTTTCCCTCCTCTGCCTGCCTCTCAATCGCTCTTACATATTGAATAATCATTTATATGGTAGTTTAGCTAATTATGAACGTGTTTGGGTATTTTAAGGAGGAAGAATCATTGTTTACTTGCTAGTAATTAAGTAGGTTTATGAATATTATTTTTCTGGGCTACAGTACCAAATATTAAAAACATAATTATTTGCTTATATCTTGGTTCACTGAAAGGGAAAGTATTTTCATGACTATGGGCTTCGGGCTTCTGGTGTACCTTCATTAGCATAACTGATCTGGATATACTTATTAGGATGTAGAAAGAGCAGCTGAAAAAGGGACACTACAGACAGAAAGTCTTACTGTATTTTGAAGGCTTTGCAGAATTCACTCAATTCACCTGTCTGCCATCAAAACCAGCACAGACATCTTCCAACTCCTTCCATCTCCATCAAGGGTATAGGTAAAAGCAAGCATCTAAATGGGTCTTCTGTGGTCCTTGTGATCTGCATGCAGCAGCTGTACTTGAAAGTCAACATTCATCTTGGGAGGCCAAGAGAAGCCCTATGTAAAGAAGGCTCTGCTTGATTCTCTCAATGCTAACAACCAAGACAGGTTGCCAGAAAACAGCAGCAGGCTTGAGTGGAAGGAATGGGCAAGAGCAGTAAGGATATAGACACTGACACTCAACTCTTTGCTTTCCTGAGAGAGAGCGAGCACAGCACATCTGCTGCCGTTCTGCTCTGCCAATGAATAGCAAGCAATTAGATTTCAGCAATGCCAGTAAGATTTTAACTTCTCTCTCTTTTTTTTTTTTTTTTTTTTTTTTTTTTATGCACATTTTTTGAAGCAGGACTGCGGACTGAAGAAAAATACATGAGCCTGGTCACGCTGAACCTCTGAAAATTGTTATTAATTTCCCAGGATCAGATCATACTTGTGACACACATCCTCCTTTTCCAATGTGGGACATCATAGAATGAGACAAATGCTGCAAAAACAATGCAGTATGAAGACTTTGGCCTCCCCAGACTTTTACTCCATTTCTCAACATCTTAATTTGAGAAACACACGTTACTCAGACATTCCAAATTAACTGATCATGTTTTTAAGACCTGCATTTACCAGTTGCAGGGTCAGCAGAGCAAGGCTGCTGTCAGAGGTGAAGCACCTTCTGTCATCTGTACCCCATAACTCTCACCATGAAAGCACTTAGAAAACAGCAACAGGAGAAGTATTAAGTCTTTGATAATGCAAAACAAGGAGCAAAACATTTAGTCAATTGACTCAGGGTGAAAGAAACAACGTTCCTGCCAGTGTACTTGATGTGTGAGCACATAGAAAGAAGAGCTGCCTGTAGGGTATCTACGGTTCAGTTCCTGCCAAAGGCTGACTTCCATTCCCAATGGTGAGAAAACCAGCACAGCTCCTAAAGTTTCCAGTAGCTCTGCTTCTGCCTTCATTTGTGTATAAGAAGGATAATTTCTTTTTATAAAAACAAAAAGAACTGCCCTCTAACATGTCCCATGTTTTGTTTCTTTTCAAGCAAATTTTAGGGGAGATTATAAATCATCTCCTCCACACTCCATTTTATACTTTCTTGTATATTTTTCAAATGTATTTTAGCTATGAACTCTGTATCTATTTCAAACTAGTACATACTATAACAGCAAATACGCAAATCCTGAATTTGCCTGAAAAGGACCTGTTAGGAACTATGTTCAGTACTATGTTCATCATTCTTTTTCTTTGATTGATAGCTTCCGAGGCTGTACTGTACATTTCCAAATTTTACTGTGAAAACCATACAAACTAGAATTTTACTGTTTTTCAGACTAAAGCTGAGAGGAACTTAACTGCAGAAGACTGGGATATCACAAAACAATTTATGAAACTCGAGGTAAAATTGTAAGATTTAGCAAGATATGCAGATTAGACTAAGTGTGCATCATTGCCTACTCGAATTCATCCATTCCCAATTCTATTTCCAAAGGTCACAAAAATTAAACCTATCTTGCAATGTGAGCAATGTCATTAGAGGTGGGTCCAGCTGCACCAGCAGGGGAGTTAAGTCCCGGAGTCAAGGACCTGGGCTAAATGTAATCTTCCACCAGCTTCATCCTGGCTTAACCTGGAGGCTATTATCAGAGCATTCCAGTGAATTTCAAGTGCCTTAGTATCTATGTGAGAAAAAAGTTGCTTTCAGGTATCACTGCAATTCACAGCTTCAAAGTTTATTAATGACATATGTGTAGTAAACTTAGATGTATGACCCTCAAGCCTCCACATCATTACACCACTTTCTCACCAGTATGATTTTTCTTTAACCTGGAGTTACAAACTGAGAGCAGGGTCGGTTCCATCCCAGCATATCAGAGTTAATTAATATCTTGGCCATACAAACAACATTTTCTTGCTTAAATGCTTTAAAATCTAGTTTATATACATTTTCATAATCTAATTATCAATAATTGGTCATCCCTCAGTTGTATGAACATTTGAACTCACTAATGAATATTAACGGCTAATACTTTATCAAACATCATGAGGTCATATATCATCAAGATCAACAGCACTGTGACAGCTGCTAAAGTATATGAACATGTGTACATCCAGTATTTTGGAGGTATGTTCACTAAAGGGTTGGCCAGATTGCAGAGCCACAAAAGCCTGCGACAAGCTTACAGTTGGCGTTTTGTTCACAGCTGGGGCACAATTCTCAAAAATTAAAGACTCCTTGGAATCAAATAATGACACTTGTGCAGAGCCCCCAAATGTCTGCAACCCCACTGCATTTCAAGTCAATAACATTATTGGTGTGTTTGGGGGAAAGAAAGAAAAAAAAAAAAAAAATCACTTTGGAGCAGGAGAAACAATGTTGTAACTTCACTCTCAACAACCTCTGCATGTGATCAAAAGTCAGGAAGACTCTAATGTTTCAAGATAGAAACTTTTAAAAGCTTCACCTTCATTAGGAAAGTTTCTTATTCTGTCTCATCAATATAGCCACAGTGTCCCTCGTGTTTTGGCCCAGGCATTACAGTCATTATGAGTCCAGGTTTGTAGATTTCTCGCAAGCTCAATTTCCTACAGTTACTAACACTGGCAGCCAAGAACAGAGGAATTTCCACAGTGCCCCCTTAACCATTGTTTTCCAGTTTCAAAACCGCAAGAGAATATTCAGCTGAGCAGAGAGGCCCCACAAATGCTATATATAAAGCTTAGATTTCTGTTCCTATTGTTGACAAATTGTAGGGGAAAATGAGGGAGCAAGGGGAGGGGAAATGCCTCATAGTTTAATAGAGAAAAGAAAGAGATACTATCCATTTTTTCACCCCTGACCTTGAAGGAACCCCATTTTTCTCACTTGATGGTTAGCACCACACAGACACACTTGGCAGAACTAAAGCTACTACTAACAGCACGGAAAGGTAGAAAAATTTTAGCAGTTGCGGAACTGAAAGAGGACTGAGCTCTGCAGCATAATCTCCCCTGCAATGTCCAGTCTACTTTTATTATGCTTATATTATACAAATGGAGCTTCTACTATTTCTCTTCCAAGCCTCTTCTACAAGCCAGGCAGCCTCGCAGTTTGAAGGTTTCCTAATACTTGAGTCATCACTTTATTTGTCAAATACTGCTAGTTTTCACTCCATTTCCTTTCTCCAAATGAGCTTCCAAACCCAAGGATTTCTCTTTTTAGTCTTTTGGGAAAAAAGCCCTAACCAAATGCTTCAGAAATGTGGCTCTTTTTTTTTTTTTTTTTTTTTTTTTTTTTTTTTTTTTTTTCTGCACTAAGAAATCAGCTCTTTTTTAAATTCAGTGCTTAGTGGCAAAAAGAAGTCTACTAAAATAGGATCAGAAATTTTTTAAACCGGGGCGGGAAAGGGAGGACAGATGCATCCCCAGAGCATGCAAAATAGAAATGAGATTGAAAAGTGAATTAGGCTCAAATAAAGTCACCTTGATTCAAATTACACAATCACACAATGCAGCAGCATTACAGATGTCACCCTTGTGATATCTAACCAGAAGTTACTACTCCTTTACTAACACAGTATGTTTCCCTGCAAATTGACCTATAACCAGAAACGGACATTATACTGGATGTACTGACATCCCAAACTAGTGTCCATACAGGCAAGCTGCAACCCATAGTGCACTAGCAACTACATGGGCCAACCCACGTCTTATAAGCCTGATAAGTTACAGCAAACAGTGCAGCTGACACCAGGCTGCCCAGAGAGGCAGGCATACCTCTCAGTGAGGAAGAAGAATGTCATTTCAAGGGAAGACCTCAGTTCTGACCAAGCAGCAGTGCTGCAGAATTGCATCTTGGCTCAAGGTTCATAAGCTGGTGTAAGGGTGAAATCAGGGACAGGATAAGCAAGACCCAAACACAAGTGGTTTTGCTGCTGCAGCTGGAGGAGACTAAGCATCTTCCAACCACAGGGCTGCAATCAAAACAGGATGGGGGAGCAGCCTAGATCCAACACATAAGGCTTGATCACTGGACTGTAACTAAACCATGATGCACTATGCAGCACACCTCAGTCTTCTGGTCCCCCATTGTCCGCATCAGTACATGCCACAAGTGCTCTCTCAGTCCCTGGATTTCCTTTCCAGGGAATGATCACATGCCTCCAGGCACAGGGTATGGAAGCAGCCAGGAAATACATTTAGACTGAAACAGTGCAAAGCACACTTGAACTTCACTGTTTGGTTATAGCTGGAGTGAACACGAGGACAGATGTGCATTAAGCAATGCCCTGATGCATGAGGTGGGAGCCTTTCAAAATTTTAATCAGTGTCAGGTACATGCACCTCACAGCTTGCACAAAAAAGGACAGAAGACAGTCCATAAAAGACGACTTTCTCATGGAGCCATCTGTCATAAATTTATATTAAATCCATTTAGTTCAGTACTTGAAGACATGAGGTGGGAGGAAGTCATACATCTAACCACAGTGATAGGGGGTCTGCCACTACTGGACTGAAAGGAGATTAAAAAAAGGCAGGGCTCAATTATTTGATTTGTCTTTAGCCTCTCCAAGCTGGGCTGTTCTGGACACTCAGTCATCAAAGGAAGCAAGAAGCTGGATTTAAGGTCATTACGGCTTCCAGATGGGGGTAAAAATGAACCAGAGGAAATCATTATGTGTTATTTGAGCATTAAAGAGGGAGGGAGTACTTGCAGTGACATGAAATTTGGTGCATTTGTCAAAGGGGTGCAGTTTCCCATGACAAGCTGAGGCACCTTGTACACAACTCTGAAAATGGGTTTTGCCTTGGGGCTAAAGTTTACTTTGTTTTCAGCTAAAACACCGCTCATGGTTTTTTAAGGTTAAAGGAAGAGACATTGTGGAGTCCCACATGAGAGGTCTCACAACCTAAGGACTGCCAAGAAAGCTGGAAACTGCCGGTCACATTTTCACATCACTCTATGGTCACATTTTCTGAAATGCCTTCCATGCAAGTAGACATCCACATTAACTGTCTCAACAGTTTCAGTAGGGGATTTGATGGCATTCATTGTCAAAAATTGTGTGCTGGGGGATCTGGAGCCTCTGGACTGACTCTCTGGGGCTTTCACAGCTGATGAGCTCACTGCTTGAGGTGGCCTGGCTACAAGTATGTGTCTGTTCTCTCTACAATTACAAACATGCACACTCACACCAACAGTTTCTTAATAGGCAGCTGACAGGGAGGAAGATTATTTCTAATAACTTGGCTTATCATCAGAGCTCCTGATGACAAAGTGATCCACATGGAGGACAGCATGTTCATCTGTGACCTTCACCTACGTCAGCAGGAGCAAGGACAAAATAACCAAGTGCAAGGGCAGCAAAATGCAATATGCAGAGTCTTTAACTTTAGACAAAAAAGGTGCAGTCTGGAGGGAGGGAGCTCAGGTGATCTAAACAAAGCGGCACAAAGCAGAGACAACGTGGCCCTTCCCCTGGCTCATTGCTAATGCAGTGAGTGCCAGCAATTTAATCCTGGGAAAGCTCCAAGCCAGGCCTCACAACAAGAGATACCAGACCCCAACAGCTGCACTGGCAGAACATGCTGGCAAGCTGTTCTCCTTTTGCTATCCCAAGGTGTCTGGGTGAATGCAGTCAATCTTGTAACAGAGGGAATTTTCTCGGGACTATTCAAACAGATCTAGGACATTTCACAAGCCAAGTTGTTTAACTCCCACTTACCTATCTAAAGCCAGTGTGTGACCTTCTCCTTCACAAATAAGGTGAGACAACTCGGCCCTGTCTGATGTTGAACAGTTTTGGATCAGCTTTTAGATAGCAGAGACCAGGCAGCTGCTTGACCAGAGTTAAGTGCACTTTGGAAAGCATCAGTTATCCCATCCTCCCCAAATCCTGACAAACACGACAGGAAACCGGATAGTACAGGGGCACAAGTATCTTAGGAGGTAGCAGATAAGCAAAATCAAGGTCCTTGTTTAACTACATCTTTGAGACAATCTTATTGGCCTGATTCTTTTTTGCTCCCTTGTCTCACAAAATGCTCCTTTTCAGTCCTTCCCATAATATCACACCCCTATCATTACAATATCCTCCTCTGCAGCTTCAGACAGCTGTGAGAACTATCCAGTATCTCCCCATTTTGACTTCTTGTAAGTCACAGCTCAGTGAAATACGTGCATGAAACAGTGAGAGTGGGAAAATGGTGTATAAACAAATAGCTAGAGAAACTGGTTTGCTGGTGCAGAAACAGCAAAGACAGTTTCTTTCCATCATGGAGCTTAAGCAAATGGGGCAGCTGCTAGCCAAATGCAACCTGGGGAAGTATGGCTCTTTCCATCAGGAGGAACTCAGAAGGGGTTAAAAGTTCAACAGGAGAGGACGCTAATGTGCGCCAGATAAATCTCTTAGGATTGTAGTAATAGGAGCAATAATATAAAATTAGACATATCAGGAGGTGAAAAATTTACTCAGAAAAACACAGGCCAGCAAAAAAAAATAAGACAAAGGCATTCTGGTTCCCAGCTGAGGACAAGCTAATGGGGTCAGAGCCATATAAAGATATTCTTTATGTGGACATCTTATCTGCCTTCACTCGTGAAAGAATTTATGCATTACTAGTATTAATGGAAGGGAAAGATATGCTAAGAAATAGTTTTTTCCATGTCCCAAAATTTATCATCATGGTATAAGATTTTTTTGCTTAAGTTATTTTTACAAGTTTTCCTAGGTCAATAATTCACTGATATTTGTCCTAAACAGAGATTTAAAGAACTAATGGTAACAGTGAGTTTCACTGGCTGTTCTTGAGAGGATATTTCATGGAAAAAGAGGGGGATTACAAAATAAGACAAATCTTTGTTTATTCATTTGCAGAAGATAGATCTTGCAAAAAAACCCAAACAACCAACCTGTTCCACTTGGGTGAAATGGAATAAAATATCTACTGTAACTATGCATGTTAGATGGTGGAGGAGAAGTAGATTTCTGTTCTGCAATATGAGAATGTAAAGAGCAACTTTATTTTTTTTTCCAAAATAACAAACTAAAAAACACATTAAAAAAAATTCAGAGCTCATAGAAAGGCACGAGAAAGCAAAAATCCCAGTGTTTGAAGTTTCTTGTATTGATTTCTGGGAAAGGTAGAATGGGCCAAGAGATCTCATATTCAGCTGCCCTGCTTTAGTGAGGGAACTTGTGACTAAGTGCGCAATGCAATGCTGTAGTTTCAGGAAGCATTTTTGGAAGAAATGCATTGGACCGAGGGAAAAAAATGGAGAATGAGTACAAGCAAAAAACAGATAGTGAAAAATACCTACAGCCTCAGTAGTTGTCTCCAGATCAGAAAAACACAGAACTGCTAGAGTCCATATTTCCTTCCCTTTACCTGTCAGCCATCTAGGGATGGTGACAGCAAGTCTGGACTCTTGTCTACATGATAAAAAAAGGATCAAGAGGAAAGAGGAAGTTAGCATCAGGTCAGTAAGCATTTGGGAGGATAAAAGACCCTCTCCATGGTGAAAAATGGAGGGCATGAGAAGGGAAGAAGCTGTAGGCCCCTGCACAGGAGGAAAGAGTGACTGGAGCCCCAGCACAGACAGAGTAAAGGAACAACCTGGCCTCTAAGGGAAACCAGGGATGCGAAACTATAAACATAGAAAGAAAAGGTAAAGAAAAAAGCACAGAGCCTGTGGCAAGAAGGGAATGAAGTCACAGAACAAAAAAGAGATGGGCGAGTAACAGGTTGCTCAGTAGGGCAGAGAAACAGGTGAATGCAAGAAACCCTTTGACTGTGCAATGCACTTACACACCTAAAAAGCACAAGCTCTGTAGCTGCACTGACGATTACTCTGTTTTGTTCTATATGGACTGGAACAGATTGAAACAGAAAGTCTAAAATAAAAGTGGAAACACCAATCGCAAGGACAAGGACTTCATCTCATCGGGGAACAGCAGGAGACACGTAGCAAGGAAGGAGGTATCTCCAGACCAACTAGTAGGAGGCCAGTACAGTGGTCTGTGTTAAAGTCTTCTCTACTCTCTAGTCTCTCAAGGAGAATATGTAAGCCTGGCAACACACAGATGTAGTCCCTCTATACATAAGAGGGCTGGAACTGCAATGACTCCCAGCTGAAGCAGTGGGTTTAAAAGATGTGGGAAAGTCCTTTGTAGCTACATATGTACATTTTCAAAGGCCAAAGGGATGCTGAGCTTTCTCATCAGAGAGTATATTCTGTTCTGCAGGGAGGTCAACAGTTTAACGCAAACTAATTAAGACACAACACCCTTTCCCTTGCTATTATACAGTTTACTTTCCCTTTTATTGGTGAGCATGGTTCTGTAGCAAACAGAACAGCTTTTATAGATAACTAGTATTAAGAACTGTGTTTAAGGTATTTTAACTCCCTGTAATGAAGTTTCATGTCTAGGGGAAGAGACTGCATTTTGTGACCGGACGATTCTTTGCCGCAAGCATGAAACACAAAACTAGGCTTTGCAGACCGTAGTCAGTCAACTCCAATCTACAGAATAATACAAGAACTTCTTCAGCTACATGACTTTCTAAAGAATAAAGACTGCCAAAAACACCTAAGTATCTCTTACAGAATTCTAAAATTAGTAACTGTAGGGAATAGAGTTTACATGATGTATCTGAATTACAAGCATTTGACAGAGCATCTCAGGAAATATTACTCGCAGAATTAATTCACTTCAGTCTCAATGGGAACAAAATAATCCAAAGCAAAAACAGACCAAATGGCAATAAACAACATTCAGTTTTTTGAGCTGTATCAAGTTTGCACACTTAGCTTACTGGAATATTATAGGAAAAAATGCTAGTCCACTATTTGCCTCACATCTTCATCATTGTTCCAGAAAAGCCAGAGTATCAATGAATAAATAGCATGGTTATAAAATAAAAAAGATAAAAAAAGGTTACTATATTAGTAAAAAAAAAAAAAAAAAAAAAAAAGTTACTTTAAAGGCTGGAGCCACAACAGGAAAATCTGAGACTGAC
>JANHGN010002879.1:41130-53286 GCA_024605025.1 Megaceryle maxima | reverse complement strand
ATATTAGTAAAAAAAAAAAAAAAAAAAAAAAAGTTACTTTAAAGGCTGGAGCCACAACAGGAAAATCTGAGACTGACATGAGCTCTACACAGAGGAATCAGCTGCAGGCTGGCTGCGAGGATCCTATCTGGCGCCATGGACTGCACAGTGCAGAACTGTCACTGCCATGTTCTCTTCCATACACCTCGCAAGAACAACACTGTCCCTCTAACAACCTTAAAACATAGCTTCAGGGCTCAAGATGTGCAAAGTAGCCACAGGACAGCTGAGGATGAAGTAAGGCTGTCTTAAGGGGGCCCATGACACAACTGTGAATAAACAGGCACATGCAGACTGCAAGTCTGACTACCTCCACACAGCATGTGGCAGAATTCAGACAGGCCTCCACACTAAATTCAACACACCAGATTTGCTCTGCATGCACAATTTATTTGCACAGGTACACTGGCAGCCTTTGCAAGTTGTGAGTGCTGGCTTCCCCAGAAATAGAGGTAGAATTATATTGTGTCACTTACTACACAAGATAATTTATGTATATGGAAATCCTGTAATAAATAGGGTACCCCCAGAATGCCCACATTGGTTTAGGGATCTTTTGACCTTCTCACAACCCCATGCATTAATATGATTTTGCATTTGGGGCCAACACATCATAGCACAAGAAGACTCAGTCCCTATTTCTAAAACACTCAGGGATATTTAATTCACTTTGAGACATCTCATTAACTAAAACAACAATCTAGCTAAAGTAGAAGCACAAGAGAAGCAAGAACATCCAGGGGTTGGTTTAAACAGAGATGGTAAGAAAATGAAATCACAGACCTTGGCTCAGAGACAATGAAAAAAGAATATAACAAGAAATGACAAATACTTGAAGACTACAAACACCAAGAAAGGAGAGGAATTTTGAGTTGTGCAAGAAGTAGTAAATCTATGTGTAATGACATTAAATTAAGAAAAGATAAACTGAATTGAAGCATCAATTTGTCTTTGCAAGTAGTTCTAGTGTGGGCTCACGCAGTCTTCCAACAGAAAGTTCAGAAGATCCATTGCTTAGAGAATTTCGGACAAATAGTTGGAAGTGCTCCGTAGGGAGAATATTCCCTACTGAGGGCCAGAGAAGTTCCATGATTTAGTAAGGTTTTTTTCTCACTATGACTTCTCTGAATATCTGTTTTGAAACAAAACATTAGAATGAGATTTTCTAGCTCACAAAAATAGTGAAAGTTAATTTGTTTTCTCTTGCTAAAGAGATGCTACAAATTATAAAAGTATTATGCATTGCTTATTGGATCCTGTTTGACATCACTGCATCTAATCTCAGAGTAACCCATTTAAAAGGAAAGACTAAGAAAAAGCTAAATATGTAGACTTTGGCTAAGAGACAATGAAGGAGAACTCAACACGTATATGTGTTTCATATCTGAAAGATGTAAACCACAAGGAATCAGAGACAAAAAAACAAGCAATGGCATATTAAATTACTTCCTCTGGACTCTGTGGGAGATGGTGACAACAGCGAAGCCAAGAATTGATCCCAGGGATATCTTGAGAAGTTGGTCACTCTGGATTCTGTATCTGCTCACATCATGACTAAAAGCTCATTCCCTCAAGAAGAAATGTACCTTAGGTAAATGTAAGCTACAAGAAGTAGTAAGAAGCATGCTAGTTATCACAGAAAATTTTCATTTTCATGTTCAGCTCCAAACCAGCCGCATGGTGGAATGAACACATTTAGCTGTACTAATGCAACGTGACAACCAAGCTACAAACTTTTATATTAAAAGTAATAACACCACCTTTCAAATGAGCAGGACCTTTATAGACCAAATTGTCAGAAGTAAAAGAATTGTACCTGCTATGCATGACCAAGCTTAAATCCATGAAGCGTGTTCTCATTCAAGTATTGAAAATATTCGGGCAATTTTTATACCTGCTGGAGAATTGAAAAGAAATCTTTCTGACCTTAAATGAGGTCATTTCTGCTTTGTGCTAGTGAAAACAGACTCAGCGTAGCTAAAAAGCACTTCACAAATCTTACTCTCATAGAGAAGAGACACCATGCTTGCACATGTGGCTGAATATCAGACATGTCCCATTCTGCTAAAGGTTCTCCTGGCAGTGTCGGCAACAGCTGCAGATAACCCAGGCAGCCAGACATGGAAATATTGTTTAAAAGCCTAATGATTAATCAAGTCTTCTTTTGCAGCATTACTACTGTCAGGGGTCACAGGCAGGCTGATGAGAAGGAGTCCAATCCCTCAAATTAATTCAAGTCTTTCTAAAGGGATGAAGCAATTGCATCACCAGTGGAAACAGGAAGCATCAGCTGGAAGTCACTACTCAGTGATGGAAATGAATGGCAGCTGCTGGATCTTACTGATCACTTTGTAGTTGCCTCTCCTGCAGTGTTTAAGTCTCTAGGGTAAGTGTGCTGCTGGATGCTATTGAAGCTACAGCAGCTTAAGGCAGTGAAAAATTAATGCAAAACCCTAAGGAAAATGGGAGGGAGGGAAAGGTGGGATAAACAGGATGTAACTGTAATCTCACCTAGGAAATAAAACATAGTGACTGGATCTCTAACAGCAAAGTGGTGCTACGCTCATATTGCTGGTGGATACCTGGCACAGTGACCATGTGACTTCCAGCTCACAATGTGGCATATGTATTTCCACAAGATGAGGCTTTCTGTGACAGCTTCCCCAGTCAAAACACCAGCATGGGGGCAGTGCTTCTCCTTCACACCCACAAGATGGGAATGCAGTGCCTTCTCACAGGCAGACACGGATGGCTCCCTGGCCCTCCTGACCAGTCATGAGACTAAGATGACAGGGAAAGCGTGCTTGCACCAGCAATTGGCTGAACCATGCTGCACTTTCCCCAGAGTCCATCTCATAGTACGCTCTCTAAGAAGTGAGGTCTCCCAGGGAAGGAAGCTCTGGCCTCGAGTTTGAAGGTTTTCTGGTCATTGCAAAACCTGACTTTTCCTTCACTTTAGCACTTTTTACAGAAAAACTGAGAAGATGGGGGTAGAGAGAGCAGCATTATTTACATCTGTTGCATACAACAAACAGAAAAAGAAGCATCTGATCCATTGGAGTCATTAACACACCAGAACCCAGGATGGCAATGGGTGTGCCACACAGCTTGCCAGCTCTTGATTCCTTATCTTGTGCTCATCCTCAGTTTCCCCTCCACAGAATGCGCATTCACATACATTCTTTAGGACACCACAGGTCCAGGCAGCTCCCACAATGAGCCTGCAGAGCAGACTACATCGCTGATTTTGTTCCATGCAGCTACTCCAAGGGGGAATGGAAAATACATAGCCAGAGGAACAGGCTGTAAATGTGTGGCCATCAGAATCCCCCTCCAGTGAAGATCTAACTGGGAGAGACAAAATCCAGTTCAGCTTGTGGTTGTCTGCCAGGATGCACCCCAGGCCTGCTCCAGGCACCAGGAAGGGGAGCAGGATCATGGGAGAGTGAGCCAAAGGTGGCTGTGGCTCAATGATGATCCTGCATGTGGAGCACACCCTCTTTCTCCCCCAGGTACAGCAGTGAAATTAAACAAAAAGCTGGGGGCTGTGACTGACAGGCAGGGAAGATGGATACTGCTTTGTCACTCTGTAGAAGGACACTGAGGAATGACTGGGCAGGTCTTTGGCCCACGCTCCTTATTGCCCTCACCAGCCACCCCCATGTCCTAGCTCCATTTCCCTTCTCTCCTCTCCCCCATGCAACATGCAGCACTGGCTAGGTCAAGGCAGACAGGAGGGGCAAAATACAAAGTATCACTTTTCATTTGATAGTTGTACCAACTAAATGCAACAGTCTTTTTAATGAAAAAAGCTGATAAAGGCGCAAGGCCAAGCCTGGCCTAAACATGAATCACCATAAAACTACACTTACAAAGATTCCCATATAAGGAAATTTAAATAACCATCCCAAGCCCCCTGCACATTCAGATACCCTTGAGCTAATGAGCAGGCCAGCTTTACTGGCTTGAGTGTACATGTGGGTATTGTTAGACACATGTGTGCCCATTCCTGGAAAGTAATAAGAGAAAAAAAGAATCAGAGAAGAACATAAAAATAATTTTGGGCAGTGGTGCTGGGGCAGCAAATCTATAACAACACTGTATACAAATAGGGGAGTCATCTACTGGCCTTGAAAAAAAAATCTGCAAATGTAAAGATCATACCTACCAGGTTTCTTTGTGACTGTGTTGTGCTACTAAAAGGGGTAACATCTGAGCTGCCCAGCCCACCAGCTTCCCCTCCACCTTGGAGAAATTCTATACTGAACTCTGTGGAGCCATAGTGTTGTAGGTGACAGCACTGTGCACACACAGACTGAACACACACCTTCAATTTCTGACCACTTTCTTCTGAAAAGAAGATTCCCATATAAGGAGATCTAAGGTTTTTCCTTTGGGGCTCAGGAAGTGGGTGGCTTCACCATACACATGCTCACTCTCCTTGCAGTTCAACAACATTTTAACCCACTCCCTGGTGATGTGGGTTTGAAACTGCTTTGGTATTGTGGTTCCCAGGATTGAGGAGGTAGGAGGGAAGCAAGAGAGGAAGGGGTGGTTGCTGAGGATGCCTCATATGAAGCGTTGGCCTCCTGCCTGCTCAAGGAGCATGATGGCCTGACCTTGCTTGTGGTAGAGCTGAAGAGATGGCACATTTGACACAGCCTCCCCAACCAGTTTCCACCATGTAACAGAGCCTATATGCCTGGCTAGGTACTCAAAAGAGCCCTAGTACTACAGTATTTGAGTCACAGTCTAAAAAAAAGGCAGATGGAAGTAAGAGGTACAGAGATGCAGTTGATTCAATGCAACTATTATTGGAAAATGATTTCATTAATTAATTATCCCAATTGCAGCTTAGATAGTGGGCATGTGAGAAGCCTAAAGACATTGGTTAAAGCTGAAGTGATTTTTCTTTTGGTGGTGTTGTTTTGTTTGTTTGTTTGGGGTTTGTTTGTTTTTGGGTTGGTTTTTTTTTTTGTAATTTAGCTCCTTGGGAGGTGGTCAGTGTCCCAACAGTCTCTAGTCACACACATGCAGATAGAGCTCATTATACAATCCACATTCTAATTTCAGCACACAGGCTGAAGGTGCTTCCCATACTCCAAAATGCCTTTCTGATGGAAAGATGACGACATAAGAGAGGACAACAAATTAACAAATTTGGGGAAGGGCATGAAGAGAAGGCAGCATTGATAGGAAGTGAAGACAAATACAAAGGGGAGGGAGGGAATACAGAATTCAAATCATACAGCCAATGCAGATGTACTAAAAATTGCGAAAGAAAATTACATCCAAGGATGGGTTTTAGTTTCTTGAACAGAGACATTTTGAAAAAAATATTTGGAGGCACTGGTGTTGCACTGGCAGATATGACAGAACCTAATGGATAGCCAAGCTCTCCTGGAGGCCAGACAAGATAGTCTGGATACCTAAAATGCCACAACATGCCACAACTTAGGCAGATGAATTGCACTCTAAATGTCAAAGACCACAAGGTACAGCCAGACACCCAAGTCATTCTCCAACAGTCTTGTGAGGTAAAAAAAGTCTGAACTGGGTGGAAATTGGTAGCCACTACTGTATGAAGATGAGCAACCCATCAAAGAATGGGTCAGAATGATCGAAGTCACTGAAAACATGAAGAGAGACACACTCTGACCAATTAGGTGCCATGTGAGGTTGGGTGTATTACAAAAATGTGAGCTTGAATAGGGAGTAGTCATCACATTTTAAATACAGGCTCATATTGCTTATCATAGGAGTAATATTTGAGAAAAATAAGCAGAGATGAGGAAAGAAAAGACAGCATTAAAAATACAGCAAACAGATTAGGCTGTAGTTCAATGAAAAATCAGGCTAGGCCCTTATCCTGGCTCTCAGAGGCCAAGAGCAGCTGCTCAAGTAAGAGTAGAAGTTGAAGGCAAGCCTCCAGTGGGTACTTCTTCAGAACACTTCCTGTAGCACTACAGTCTTAGATGAGAAACTTTCTGAGCCACAAGTAGCATCTTTGCACTTAATGGCCTTTGGTGAAGTTCTGTTCTGTGAATGAGCCAGGTATCTTCTTCGACTTTTGTGACCTCTTGATATCTACAACACCCTGCATGAAGGGGAACCACAGATGAATTTCAGCACATGTTAAAAGTCAAGTTCTTTTGACTACTTTGAACCTGCCCTATCACTTGCTAGTTTCACACAATCCTTTGTCTTCTGCAATTCACACATAGGAAAAGATGGTGGACAGTTATTTCCCTATATGCTCACCTGGTGCCAGTTGTGATTTTAAAAACAAAACATGATTTCACGGAGAAGCTCTGGTGTTTATCCTACTCATACTTCCCTGAAGGAGAAAGCTAGCTTACCTTTTTCTTCTCTACAGTTGTTATTGTACATTGTTAACAAGACAGAAAGTAGTCAGAAAATCACACATGATGAAACAAGGTGGGGGAAGGTAATCTAAATCTGTTTTCTTACACCTTCCCCTTCCTCAGTTGGCTGACCCTTTCTGTTAAGTACAAACTTCACTGAGCAGCTTTGCAAATATCCTTATGTCCTTCACTAATGCAACCCAAATCATAGGCTGGACTTGATGATCTTGGAGGTCTATTCCAGCCTCAGTAATTCTATGATTCTGTGAAAATAGCTTTTTCAGGATTGCTGCAATGCAATACACTGTTGGTGGGGCAAGTATACTCTTGTCCACAACAACTATCCTGAACACAGGATAAGGGAACAGCTACTGCAAGCACTGCCAGGCAAAGGAGATAATTCTTAGCTCCAGCACTTGTACCAGCCTTTTTCCTGCTGTGAGATAAAAGTTCTTTTCCTACATTTTGGGTGGGAAGGGAGAAGTGTGATTTTTCATTCACTGAGCTTGCCCTCTACAGTGATTCATTTGCCATCTGGATGTTCCTACAGGTAATACAAAGGGCAACCTTCATGCCTGTCACCACATCAACATACATGTACTCCCAGCGCTGTACAGCAGCACCCCTCCCTTAATGGGCATGGAATGCACTTTGGGGTGAATCGCAACAGGCATTTGTCTTTTTTGTGTCTCCCTTCTCCAAGAACCACAGAGAAGGAATATAGTATTTCCTGTGGAAAAGAAGAGCAGAGGCTAAGCTGGGACGTGTAAACATTAACTGGGAAGAACTGATGGGTCAAGGGAGGTGGGAAAAAGAATGGAAGGACACTGAAGAAAAGGAGAGAAGTGGAGAGGATGGCTGCTCATGTGATGCAGTACAGAGAGCATTTTTAATTGGGTCAGCTGTAAGAGAAGGCAAATGACAGTCTGTTTTTACTGTGCATTTTTGAACTTATGTAACCTCAGCACGCTCTTATTACAATACATTTTATTGCTAATCATTTCCATCTGCAAAACAATCTCTCACTGAAACAAACTGTATGCCTCATATTGGAGCCGAAGTTACAGCCATTGATTTGGTAACTAAATCTGGATTTCCATAGGATTAGAAAGGTTGATTGGTTTTTTTGCACTAATAAGAAAAAGAAATCTACATTTTAAAATCACTTTAAAAACATCCATCACAAGTATTATTCAATGCCTATATTCAAAGTTTGGAGAATTATAGTAGGAGATAATTTTTAATAGTTTTAGACCAAGGCTGGGTGTGGAACATGCAGCAACATAAACAGCCTAAGCATTATAAAGGCAAAAGTATATTGTTATGCATGCACAAATACATATGTGCAAAAAGGACAAGCCTCCCCAGAAGACACTGATATATCCTTAGACAGTTACTATTAGTAATATAAATAAATCCCAAACAAACATCAAACACTCTGTGGGAGACCTTTTAAAATCATTATGTATGTATGTAACAGTTTAAAAATCCACGTGGGCATAAAATTTAGATTTTGACTGCACAAAAATCAAGAAATGTGACTGTGTCAAGGAGCTTATTGGCTTTCTGTAAAGCTGCTGACGTTGTATAAACCAATATGAAATAGCCAACATATTTGTTGAAGATATGAGTGAATAAATAAAAATATATGAAGATATACTTTCACCCCAAAATACTTAACCTACAACTGCTTGCATTTAACCTGTTTTGTTAGAGCTAAACCAGCATACAGTTCTACAGATATTACTAGAGACCTTTATGTTCCATCTGCACTTATGTCTGCTTGCTCAAAGAATTCCTCATTTGAAGCAGCTGGGACAAGAAGAAAAAAAATGAACCTACAACACATGACACATGACTACATGTTGGTCTTTAACCCCAAGCAGAGTAAGAACTAAAAAGATTCTCCCCGTTCTAAGGCAGTGTTTCTACACAGCTCTCTTGAGCAATGTTTATTCCTGTGTATCACACCAGCCCAATTTACGTCAGCTTTGAACATTATTTTGGTAGTAAATTCTGTCAGAGCTGTCCCTGGATATCAACCTAAGTGTGACCTGTTCATTTCCTGATGGTCAATAAGCTGCTATGTGTTGTGTTTAAGAGCGCCAACACGCATAGCAAAATTTACCTAGAAGTATTAAAAAAAACCCAAACAAAAATAACAAAAAAGAAGGAAAAAAAAAAAGACAAAAAAACCAAACAACCAAACATAAAATACAACAACACACAGAAAAAAAATCCCAAAACAACCAAAAACCCACTCAAAACACAACCCCCCAAAAAACCAACATATTTTCCACTCAGTTGCCTGCAGAACCTATGAAACCTCACAACAGCTTATGCAGAGGAACTCTGAAAAACACAGTTGAGCTGTGATTGAATGCAGCTGGTTTCCCAAATTACAGATTACCTCCGTTTGCACCAACATAAAAAAAAAAACCAAAAACAGGCAAGGGCTGTAGACATGAGCAGGCCCAGCAACTGAGAAAAGCATTTTCCCTTGTGGGAATATACTGTTGCTGTGTGAGGGGAGAAGGCAAGCAGCTCCTTATATAGGGATGGAGGTTGAAACCTGCAGCTAGGTCCTAAAACTGAGCTCCAGGTCCTGAGGCTTTGCTGGTTCGACCACTTCTAGCCATGGTAGGAAATATGCTTAATTAAGGACACAACAGAAAGCTTGTTTAAGCATACCTACCACCTCAGGTAGAAAATAGAAAAAGAAATATCCCTGACCTGATTACAAGGTCCCTAAGCACTTACAAATCTCATTTGATATTAACAAAGCTGTAGTTGATCAGGTCTTCTGTTTGTAGAGAGGTTCACACAGCTCAGACTTTCTGGACTAGCAAGGTTACTTTGAAAAACAGCTGCCTAAAAATGAAATGCAGTAGTAAATAATAATAAAAAATATCAGATGAGTCTGAATGAAATATTTTTGTTTAAATACATGGAGAAGGACACTTGTTTGCATCCTAAAAAGAAACTGCATTCCTCTATATCTTTAGCACTAGCAATAAAACTGTTAATCAAAGTCTAATTGTGTCTCAGAACAATACATTCTGCTTGAACCAAGAAGAGCCCAGCTTGGCTCTCAAATCCCATTTTCAGAACTGGCTGTTACATCAGAAACAAACATGTTTCTCCACTCATAAATCAGAAGATCTGATCTTGAGTAGGGGCAGTATAGAATCCACACAATACAACTTCTTATCCTTTTCATTTTATAAGGAAATGCTGTTCCTCTTCAAAATACCATACAAAGCATCAGCAGAACAGGGACTGAATATTAGTTACTGGGAACTAACAATTCTTATTGACTTGGAGAAATTGCTACTGGCATGTACTATGCCCAAGTCAGTTCTCAAATCTAAGAAACCTGATGTGTACAAAAACTGTACCAGAAGACAACAGAAATGGCAAACTCACAACACAACTTGAATCCCCATTAGGATTTCAGTTGCAATGTGTCACAGGAAGTCTGGAGCTGAGCCAGAGAACCCAGGCTCTTTGCTTAAATGAGGAGTAGAGCCCACTTCTTGTGGCTGACACAGCAGGTCATACTCAAGAATACTTCACACAGAGGACAACAGAGAAAAAGACTGTCAATACAACCTCATAAGAAGGAAAAAGAGAAATCCAGAGTAAGCTTTTACTAAGCTTTCATAGAGACAGAAAATGTAAACTCAACATAGGGATGATGCTGCCTTAACAAGGTATCTAAGATCACATTTCTTAATAGCCTCCAGAAAAAAAAAACACTTTTTCCACTATCTGTAAATGCTCTCAGTTCATATGTGCAGAAATTGTCACTTGTTTACACCTACTGAGATCTAGAGAGACAGTTTTAGCCTCTTCATGTGCAAATGTGCACTTGAATGCATTCATGCATTGCTATGCAGCGTGTTCATCCACTGACGTTCTGCACAGCTTTGGCAACTACCTGCAAATCTGGCTTTTTTAAAGTCAGTGCCAAGAGCAAAAATGAACCTGGATCGAAAGGTCCAGATTTACATACGTCCTTATTTTATATCCTGGCTTGTCTAAATTTTGGGGGTGGTTACATACTAAAAGGAAAATTATTAACTGCTAACAACGTATCCAGAACTCCACAAGTACACAGACTTTTAAAGCCATGAATTTGATTACAATTTACACCTACTATTTACAATCCTAAGGCGCACTAGAACAAGAAAGTGAAAAGAATTAAAAAGAAATCATTATGCCTGCTCTGTAAGTAACACACACTTCTGGAAAGCACACCCATTACAAATGATTTGCTCTCATGTGGCAATTTTTTTTTAATTTCAGCCTCTTGGGATTTGCATGTAGAGTACCTCCTGGTACTTCTGTCAATACACCCACACTCTCCTCTCAAGCACGGATGTCCCAGTGTCTGAGTGCCTCTAACCAACACCTACAGCAAAAGCAGCAGCACAGAAGCAAAAACCCGAAGACAAGCTGACAGAATCCAGGACAAAAATGCATCCTTCAACTCACAGCTTCCTGAGAATTTGAATAAACACAGGCTAAAGCTACAGGGGTGAACTTTTCCAAGCAGGAGAGCTATGCCAGCTCTTAGAAAGGGCTGTAGCCCACCCAGACAAATCGGAAGCCTCACTTGGCCATTGTGGCTAACTTGACAGTCAGTATATGGGTCTGCAAAGTGTCTTAGAGCACAAGGAGTTTTTCAGTGAAGTATGCACTAGAGGAAAAAGCATTCCTGGAGACACGCAGCCTAACCGAGCTCCGTCCACAGCCAGAGCTCTGAGCCCAGGTGCAGCCTCACATCAGCAGGGAGGAAAGGTTATCTGGCTGAGCTGTTGAGTCAGAAGCTGCAAGAACACTGCAGGGCATCACTGGCTCCTGGCAGCAGGTGGTCTTATCCCTTCCCTGCATACCACAGGGAAGACTCTACATAGATCTTCCCTAGAAATCACCCAGTCTGGCAGGGAACTTTAGGGAGAAAGTTATGCTTTATGATTGAAAGGTCTGCATATAAAATACCAAGTCGCAGAAAAGGGACAAGATTCAACACCATCCCTTATATTTAAACACTACAAATGCCACCTACTAACATTCATGATATTTCATTTTTAACACCGTTATTAAATCCTAACATCTTGTTGTTTCGGTTACTTATCCAAGAATCCCATCTCTTTTCTAACAGGGCACTTTTTAACTTGGCAAAGTTTTGTCTCATACTTCATCTTCAGTGACTCGATTAAATCCCACACTGAACTGTCATCTCCCATACCATAACTTCCCACCTCAGTGAACAGAAAAGTGCTACTTCTCAATCAATAAAAATTACACGTCTATTTAAGTAATTTCTGGCTGCACTATGCACTCCTTTGTAACAGGAAGATGAATTCTGCTGCCCAGTTTGGTGGCTGCAAACTGAGGGCAGGTTATTAACAACATTAAACAGCAGAAGCCTAAAGATATTCTGAACAAGGTCTAAAATAGTAATGTTGGTCTGAAAGACAGCCTTGTATCAGCTGGAGCTATCTAAGTTGAAAAAAAAATGCTTTTAAGAAGAATTTATCATGGGCAGAAATCTCAAGGAATTTCACAAAGAATTTAATCTAATTCATGAATCAGTGTAAATATATTGGAATTGCAGAGCCCTGGATCCGTGCATGGCAGCTTGAGTGACCTTTGTTGATGTCTGCAGACAAACATGTACAGCTATCTGGGTATGATGTTTTAGCTGGTCCTTTCATGATATTTCAGTGTTCTATTACCAGAACTT
>JANHGN010002879.1:15610-36694 GCA_024605025.1 Megaceryle maxima | reverse complement strand
GGGAGTATAAATTCTGTCGGCAGAGAGCTCGGTGTGCTAAAGCATGAGCAGGAAGATGGCTGTTATATAAAATCCCAGTGCTTTGCTGGCAAAAACTGCTGCAATTTTCCAGCTTCAATTATGGTGCTGCTCTACTATTTCTGTTAAGAAACTCGTATTGCTGAACAGAAAAAGGGCATTTTCATTCCCTTTTGGTTGTCGTGTTATTCTCTCTAAGATTTCTTGACAGACCATCCCTCTACCAAGTCTCTGAAGCTGTGCTCCATATTAACTTCAAGATCCATCTCAGAATTTCTACAACTTCTATCATACCTTGTAACCAAGCTAGAAGGATTTTCTAGATTACAGGGAATTTGGGGCACATTGTCGTATACTGTGACTAAATCCAGAATAAAGCCCTGCTACTAGAATAGCCTTAACAGAAGATAATTTCTGATAGCCAATCCACATGTCTGATCCACCTAAACTGTGCTGTTCAGGATCAATGATGAGGTGCTTCATTACTCTTTTCTTAGGTATTCAAAGCTCCCACCAACCAAACCTCATTCTCCCATTATGAGGGAAAAGGCTGAAAAAACCCCAATTCCTAAACCAGATCTTCCACCCAGCTAATGGATAATGTGATTTACTGACTTTCTCGTCAGAAAGACAAAGACGTTACTAATGACCCCGCAGCCCCTGGTAATACCAACTATCTAACTGTAAACTTTCCTTCTGGAATAGAAATAATCCACAAAAGTAAAGGCATTTGAATTTATTTTTGCAATGTGTTCTTTTTTGAGAACACACTTGTCAAATATATCTGCAAAGTTTTTATTCTGAGAGAATGTTTTCTGTTTGCAATAAGACAGCTATACCAGACAGCAAGAATTCAAATGTCTTTGATGAGCTCTTTTGCTCTGCCAAGCAACTGAGAGACTCAAGGAAGGAGGATGTAAGAAGAGATTATATGTTGTGGGTCAGCTGAATTAAATCATCAAAATACTGAAAGCAGCCAAGGCCAGACTGAGGCAATTCCCAGTGCAGAACGTAGAGAAGCAGCTCTAGAACAGGGTCATAAAATGGGAGATCAAAGCCCAGGGTATAGGGACACTCTCTGGCTGCAGGTGACTATTAATAATGTGAAGTTTTTATCAGTCAAAAACGTCAGTGAGCATTTTTTCCATTATCTGTG
The DNA here is from genome assembly GCA_024605025.1 of Megaceryle maxima. Lineage (NCBI taxonomy): Eukaryota > Metazoa > Chordata > Aves > Coraciiformes > Cerylidae > Megaceryle > Megaceryle maxima. The sequence goes on along the minus strand of JANHGN010002879.1, from coordinate 35,520 downwards.
TCATCTGCATTCAAAGTAAACAACACATGAGTATATGGGGCAAATAAATAATTAAAAAAAAAAAAAGTGATCAGAATAGATTGCAAATCCTTCTCCAGACAGATAGAAACATGTATAGCGCTGTCTTCCAAATCTGCCACTACATGGCAAGAAATGAAAAAGATTACAGAACAAGGTGGCTATTTCCACATCAAGCAACCAGATAGAACAGGTACCAAGATTCAAGCAAGTGTTAAAGAATTTATATTTATTTATGAAAGAGAACTAGGAGTTCCGTAGCTGGTGTAAAGCACAAACATACCTAATACTGAAAAAATGCCCTGAAGTAGCTGTGTTTGGTGACATACATGAAAATTGTTTTTCAGTCAAAAAGCAAATATATTCGTGACTAATAATTGTTGACAGAAATCAGAGTCTCTGCCAAAATATTTACACTCTATTTGATTACAACAATGATCAGACAGAATTGTTGAATTTACTGTGTTCATTCAGTCTTGGCAACAACATCAACACAAATATGAAATCATTCTCTCCAGATCTTTTTTTTATATGTATTTAGTACACATTAATTTATATATTTGTCTGTGCATAATTAGGTATATTTTTTAATACACATTCCAGTCTGTTGAACCTTTTCATTTAGCAAAAATAGAATAATCCCAAATGATTCTGATGTACAGCAGCAAGCACCCAGGCCAAGTTAACAGTTTTTTGCACCCTTGCTAAATTGGCACTGACCAGACCTGCACACAGTCTACAGCTTTTGCTACTGCAAAAACATGTTCTAACATCTATGTGAGTTTTTAATTCCACAATATTACTAGTAGATCTATTGCAAGATTATAATGTGAAGAGTTAACAGATTATTATAAACTAGTTTTTTGAATCAAATACTTCTCACCCTTAATCTGTCTGAAAACCTCACATTAACCCAACTGGGAAAATATGGAGTGGGTGTAGCTCATGACCACACCAGCATACTTGGTTGGTGGCAGCCGTTCCTCTAAACACAGTCTACCATAGACCAGAGCTAGCTATGAGAAGAAACTTCACAAACTAAGAATTTAGGCTAGATTTGCTGCATTGCACTGAACCTATCTTTGTAAATAACCCAAATACCAGAAATAGGCTTTGAGTACAACGTGGTTGCTCTGAATTTGATGCGCGATTTACCCACCCGCTTAGAAGATAGGAGTAAGGACATTGCTGTGCTGCTGCCCATGTTGCCCTCTGTCTCACTTGGTTCTCACAACATGCCTGGTGAAACAGAGTCCAGATCTTAATCTCAAAGATTCCTTGAGTCTCCCCCATTTAATACTGACCTGGCTCACGTCTGCAAAACATTGTTAACTAGTACACCCAACAAACTTTAAGTCAATGTCTACTATGGAGGGAAAAAAGGGTTGGTGGGTGGGAGGATTTAAATAAGCTGTGAGGAAAAAGAAACTCTCATAGCAGAGGGGCTTTTCTATGGTGCTGTTCTAGTGGCCACAGAGCACTGCAACAGAAATACTCCAGGGTGCTGTGGGGTTTTCCTACTTCATCAAATAGCATCTGCCAAAATATCTACCTGTGATTTGGTCATTAAAGGAAGCTCTGGCATTCCTCCACCTCCACAGCAGAGTAATCTTTTAAAGAGGATTTCTCACCTTGGGGTGCATTTTCTGCTCTGTTTACAGCAACAGCCTGTTGTGAGATCCTTAGCTTGTGGCCTTCATTTCTCATTAGGATTCTCAGCTTCATCTCGAAAGGTTTGAGCAGCAAATGCTTCAGGCTCTGTGCACGTCAGAACGGTTTCATGGCACATTAAATTCAAACTCAGCCATAAACTGAAACTTCTCTTAAAGCAACTGGAGTTTCTATTAACCAAAGTGATTACTGAAAAGTGTCTGTGAACGTTTCAATGTCTGGCTCAGTTCTTTTTTCTGGCTAGAAGGTTAGTATAGGATGATAGAGTAAAATATCATGTGGCTTCAGTAGCTTACAGCAGCAAGGTTGATTTTTGGTTTTTTTTACAGTTACAAAAAATAAAAGGAACGTATGTATGTAGTATTAAGAAATAATAACAGCACTTTACTGTGCCTCATATCTGCATGGTCCAGAATGGCTTTGAAGCACTAATTAATTAAACATTTCAGAAGATGAGTAAGAATTATTCTCATTTATGGGTAGTTAAACATAGGCTGAGGGAAGTTAGATGAATTATCCTGAAGACAAAGCCAAGCAACTGCAAATCTGGAACTTGAATTTATTCAGTACTAGACTCTAGCCACTAAATTAATCTTATGTTTCTTGGAAATAATAGTGGTGTGACAACAAATTTTAAACATGCTAAGTTTTGTGATTCTCTTAGTAACGCAGGAATCTGTCAGGAGTGGCACTATTGACAGGCATGCTGTCATGTATTAAGGTGTCTAACTGCAGAAGGTTCTCCTTTACCTACTTTCCTAAGTCTTCTATGACAACTTCAGAATCAGTATCTTCCCCAATAAGATAAAATTTACTTCTGCTGGATTATTCCATGTCCCTCGTTTAAACGTATTTCCCCCTTGGACTTCCTCCTACTCTCAACTTCACCTATTCACAGCACCCTAACCATTTCCATAGGTCCCTTAACTTTATGAAGTCCGAAAGCCTGCTGTTGGTTTTGCCCTTATCACAAAGATTTCCAATGTACATAGCATCCATGGAGAACTAAACAGGACAACTGGCAAAGACTAGACAGGAAAAAGATTGTGTATGTGTTTTCAGTTCTCTATAACAGAGAGAATATTTCAAGGTTATCACTGAATGCAGTATGCTGTGGAAATGAAGTCTAGGTGATGGGACAGTATTAACCTTGGTATCATGCCACATGCAAAAAATACAATACAGAAACATCAGTTTAGGAGCTTAGTTTATCCTATTGTTATCTGTCATTTATGCTGTGATTTTTTTCTTAATTACATAAGATCAGTGCAAATGCACTATGTCTGATAAGAAAATGCAGACTAAACTCCATAAATTGAATTTACCTAGCATGAGTAACAGAGCAAGAAGCTAGAATCTGTAGTCACCATTTCCAACTATGCTACTACAGCAGTTGCTTTCTCCTTTTCCTGTTCTCTCCCCCCCCCCCTTTTTTTTGTTTGCCAGTTCCGACCTTTATTGTCACTCCTCAGCATCCCCGTCTCTCCATCCTACTTCCAAGATCTTGGTGGTGACTCCAAAACACACATTTAGACCTTTATCTGTATAATTAGCAATCTTGTCTTCTTCATGCTTAAGAATTCATGGACATTCAAAGAACCTAGCCATGTACAGTTTATTAATTCTGTAATTTGTCACCCATGGGATGCTTCAGCACAGAACCTTCTATACTGTTGTGCACCTCCTGGGCCAAGGGAAACAGTGGTGGTTCTCTTGTTACATTAAATTGATTTTGTTCCCCAAGTTGAGTCTCTTTTGCCCATGACGGTGAGTGAACCCCTCCCTGTCCTTTATCTCAACCCTCAAGCCTTTTGTTGTAATTTCTCCTCCCCATCTCACTGAAAGGAGGTAGGAATGAATGATCAGCTGCATGGGGCTTTGTTGCTGGCTGGGTGGGCTTAAACCATGACAAGGGACTAAAGAAGTTTTATATCTTGTAGACATAGTGCTTTGGAAATCTCATCAGTCTTCTCACTGTAGTTGTTGAGAAGTACATGATTTTGGAGAGCATAACAAAAATAGCTGGGGTGGTTGCTGTAAGATAGCTGAGTTCATTTAGAAAAGCTCTTTCTGCAATAAACATTTGCACATCTTTCCGATACTTATTTTCTCTGTAGACTATGAGCTCTTCTTTTGGATCTCTCACAGGAATTTTTCAAAACACGAATATAATAATAAACTGTCTCAGCCCACAGCCTGGTAAGCACTCACAAAACACACATGAAATCTCATGAGAAAGCGGGGGAGAGGAGTAAAAAGGTTCTTGAATGTGTGTGCTGTAGTTAGGGTAAGCATAATTCCTGATTCAAGGATCAGGATTGTTTCTAAAGAAGCTGTTAGCTGTTGTAAACAGGTGGCTGATCTACAACTATAAAAGGATACAGTAGTTATCATCTTGTGTAGTGACTGGTTCCTTTTTTTTCCAGATTATAAAATTGAACAGAAAAATACTATTCATAGACTTCTCCCTATGAAATCTCCACCAAAACGTGTGTTCTGCTTCAATGCAGGCTTCTAGCTTCCATGCTGGTCAGTGGCATGCAACATCCGTGGCTGTGCAGAAATATAATTTTCTGACCCAGAAGAACTAGGACAATTTTTTAAAAATCTGTTCAGGTTGCTTAAAAGGTTTAGTACTGAACTTCTTCGTTTCAAAAAGTTTTTAATGATAATTAGCTTAGCTTTCTAGAGGAAAGGTCATTTAGAAATGAAAAAGCACTATTTTTAAACCTAAAAAAGGTCAAAATGGATGTATTGCAAATTTGGAAAATTTCCTCTCCCCCAAAAATACTTGTCTTGAAAAATTAATCAAAACTAACTTGTGATGTGAACTAGTTTAGTTTTGATGAATCCACTTGCTCTGAACACTGTAATTTTCATGGAAATATTAATGACTAGCTCCATAGTTTCAGTAGTAGCACATGCTGTAACATGTCACAGAGCTGAAGTCATCAGTCTCGGTGGGCTATGCTTTATCGACATTGAAAAAAAGATTAAGACACTGGAAAATAAAAATGTTTCTGCTAAATTGGCCTCTCCTCATAAAACTGAATGGCTACTTTCATTGAAATCAGTCGTAAAACCTCTTTAGAAGTACTAGGTGAGATGTTGAATTGCCTCTGTATTCATTTGGGTACTTAGAGCTGATCTTGAAACACAGTCACGAAGTTGGACTAACATGATGATACAAATCCTCAAAGCAAAAATGAGGGAATCTTGAAACGCAAACTTCTCTACCATTAAGCAAAGACAAGAAAAAATAGGAGCACTCTTGAATTCAAACATCAATAAGGTAACTTTACATTTTGCAATGAAAGATGACTCAGATGAGTTGCACACCATACTGAGAAAAGGAAAGAATTCTATTACAAGGACATGAGGAGAAAACCCACCTTCAACCTCCTTTAATTTTACCATCGCATAGCCACGGAACAGTTCCTGCTCCATCAATAGCCCTCTGCCATGAGAAAACAGTCCCAGTCCCTCCCATTAACAGTTTTGGTGTAAATAATCAAATTTAAGTAGCTAATAATGCAGGCTTTAAGCTGAAGAGCTAAGTTAATTCTCTTCAACATTTTTCTGCAAGATAATGGCACTGCCCTTGTGACCCTATCAGCCAATTTTGAATTTGAATGAAACCTTTCAGCTTGTATGGGGACCAAGTCATACAGAAGATGGAGAGTGAGAAACAGGGTATCAGGCTGTGGAGCACATGCTGGAATAGCGTTCTGGGTGGTACCTGATTGCAAGGTGGAAGACAATTAGGTACAGGGTACCAACACAGAGTGTGAAATCGTATTCCAATGCTGAAAGATCTCAGACGTATGACAAGAAAGGCAGCTTTCCTTTTCAAAGTGTTTTGCAATATTTTAACTGTATTCTCTTGTGATGCACAATCTATCACTGCAAACAGGACTGATTATTTTTCTTTTCTTAAACTGCCTCTTAACATGATCACAGTAAAACTCTAAAGGCTAAAGGCTCGCTCCATTTATGATAAAATGCAAATAAAAACTGACAAAGAGATAAGAATTCTTTTTTAAGACTTCCCTAAAAGGCTGAGGAATCTAAACAAAGGGATCTTGATTATTAGCTCAGGACAACCTATCATCACTGCTACATGGCCAAATTGCACTGCATGCCAGAGCACATGGAAGACACAATAATTTATCAGTCAGAATGCAGAAAATTGTACAGTGCATGCTGACTTTCCAGATGACATGTCTTCCCTGCAGGTCCTCCAATTCTTAAAGAGACTGCAGTGCAGTGTAAGGTTAAAATGGAGTTTGAGAGGGAAAATGAAGAAAGGCATCACAGGGAAGAGTACCAAACTTAAAAGCCTAAATTACTTATTCAGCCTCCCTTTACATCTCCTAGAAAAGAGAGGTGCCCTGTAGGCGGTAACTCAAAGCAAGAGTTGAAGCAACCTGTGAATCACACTTTACTAACGTGTGCGCACACACATACACCCCACCTCTTTCCATCAACTATTCCAATAGCTTACAGAGACTAACCATCGAACTTGGGCACCTGGTGTCTCAAATCTGAGACAATTGGAGAAAAAAATAGCATTATTGAGAGTTCTTAATTTTTCCACTCTAAACAACTTAGGATGGGACAGCAGCACAACAGGGAAGTCAAAAGGAATGGATCTCAAATGAGCACACTTCAAGACTCCCAGAGGCTTGTTAGGATAGATCTCCAAGGGATGTTCTGAGGAAAAAGGCACTAAGCAGTGATGGAAGATCTTTAATGAAATCTTTCTTATGGAGTCACGTGCCAGCTGTTACACTGTAGAGAAAGAGACAAGTCATATAGCAACCTTGACTAGACTGTGAGCTCTTCATTGACCTGAAGCATGAAAAGAAAGCAAACAGGCAGTGGAAAACCAAGTCACATTACCAAGCAAAATTACAAAAGCCAAACAAGATTACATTAAATTACAGTTTTATTCACCAAGACTGTCCAGGGCATAAAGCTGGATGTAACCAGCAAGGAAGCATCAAGAGATTGTTCAATAAAGTTACTAACAATAAAGGTTGGCTGAAGAGTAGTCTGCCATGAAACTGAGAGTAAAAAAGTTATTGATGTATGATGTGAAAAAGGTCAAGTTTTTTAATGCTGGTTTGTGTTCATCATCACAAAAGATAAGCTTTCATCAGAGGGCTGTCATATCTAACTCGTCACCAAAAGAGAGCAATATCTAAGTCTTTGAATAGAACAAAAACACTTCACAGATTAACAAGAATTAAATTAAATTGCTTTCAAATTGCCCAGACCTAATGAGCTTCATCCCAGCCTAAAACTAGATTTCATCCCCCAAACCTTTAGATCGTTTTGTAGTTATTTTGAGAACTCATCAAAGCTGGGTAAGGTAGTAAACATCACATTTTAAACAAATACAAAAAAATAAAGAAAGGTAAAAGACTTGAAAGGAGAAGCAAGGAATAAGAAACAGTCAGTTTGACTTCAATTTCTGAACAAATTATAAAGAGTTTGTAACTATATGGAAGGTAATTACTAACATCCAGCAGGGATTGGTTGTGAAAAACATCACATCACACCAATCTAATTTCTTTTTAGGACCTGTTAACACGCCTTGTGAAGAGAGAGGAAAGACATTAAGTGTTGTTGTACAACTTGCCTTCAGTAATGTATGTGATGTGCTCTTACATGTCATAAACATAGAAAACTAGACTGAGATGAAAATAGGTGCAAACTGGTAGGAACAGTATTTGAGAGATTAATTCCCAATATACAAACAATATTTGTCACTGACAGTAAAATATTGATATGTTTTAGAAAAGTTAACATGCAAAATAATACTTCTGTTCTGATGAACAACTGGAAGGCTTCAGGTCTGAGTTCTCATTTCTGGATACCACACAAGGATTGATTAAAGAAAGTCCAAAGGGAAGAAAGGAACCCATGGGAGGACTCAGAATCACCATCTACAGAGGCCTACGAAAGGCAGTGACACTAGTGATAGATCTTAAAAGCATCTTCCATGTCAGAATTTTCCATACAGTAATAAGTTCATCCTTTCCATAAAGATACAGAAAAGCAGTAACTCTCCCTATTTAATTCACATTTTAAAATGATTTCTAGCTTATCTACGGTGGAAAATTAATCTTTTGTGTTACGTGTGTCAATCAATCAGCCAAAAGTGATCAAACACTGTCATGACAGTGTAGAATTTTACACTACATGGCTGTGTTTATATAAATATGTAAATGCATGCATACATATGCATGAAATAATGTAGGCTAGTATGTGCTCAGAACAAACCTAATTCTTTTTTATTTCTTAGAACTGTCCTTGTTTATGCTGAACTATAGAGGGCTAGCCTAAAACAGCTAGATTGGACAAAATAATGACCTCATATGCTGCAGCCCAGCATGAGCGTTGATACATCCCATTAATGGGAACACCTCAAACCTCTAGAAACAGGTTCTGCCTCGTCCCCTGACCTCTGCATAGTTAAAAGCCACTGCTTAGCCCTAACATCACATCAACACTCAGTCTGTGAGCTGAGAGATAAGGGAGACCTCCATGTCCTGCAACTTGCTACTCTTTACACTGCTCTCTTCATCAGCTTGCTCATTACCTAAATCTCCATATCCCCACAGTGTTTTCAATTAGCTACATCCAGTAGGGTTTATATTCTTAAATTCACCATTAAGTTATTTAAAAAATAGAATACACACTTAAAGATTTTTGCTTCCTCATTAATTACAGCTGGGATGTGTTAAAAGTGTTTTAAGATGGTTCCCTTTCTGTGTTGAAAGCTAGACAGTGCCTGCCCTTTCAAACAGCCCATTGTCCACAGGAGGATTTCTGTCCTGGACAGTTCCATTGAAGCCCTGAGCTTCCCCATGAAGGGCTCAAGCAACTTTAAAGGATCACAACTGTATTAAAGGTGCTGATGCCTGCCCTCTGAGCAATGCTGTGGCAATCCATACTTTCAACTATGGCTGGACTTCTTGTGGTGCCCTCTCCTTTTCCTCATAACAGTCTGACAGATCAAAAACCTTCCCTTTCATGCCCTCAGCTAATGCCAGAGCTAAACGACTCGCTGTTCACAGGAACAACAGCTAAGCTAATTTCCTGCTATGCTGGCTCCAGCCCAGCTTTTTACCCCGTCTCTGCCTGCACACACACACACACACCCCCTTCACCACCGCAGCAGCTGCAGAGTTGTGCCACCCCTAATTATTCCCAGCAGTGCCAAGCTGGAGGCACCACTGTCACGGAGGATGGCAGCAGAGTGCAGAGCATGACAACAGCAGCAGCAGGTGGGCAGAGCAGAAAAGGCCAGATTACTGTCTATGTGATTACTGTCATTTATCTCCAGTCAGGCAGACACTCTGCCTTTGCTTGTTCCTTCCCTCTGTTGCTACAGAGCGATTCCTGAAAACACCGTACGGGGATGTTATGCACTTGTTAAGCATTGTTTTAAGCACTAAAAAGCACCACAGTCAGAGCAAGTGATTGCCCCTTACAGCACTCACGGGTTTCGCTCCAACACAAGTGCTGCAGGAAAATAAACAAGGAAGCTTCCAATATTAGGGACAACTTGAAAAGCTGTCTGATTTTTACAAGTGTATATATTTCTGTCTTTCAATGCATCGGGCAGAGGAACGTTGGAATTGTCAAGAAGAACTTTATCCTTAGAGCTCTGTCTTCTCAAGGCTGTGATGCTGTCAGGACAGCTGCTTGCTGGGAAAGGTGCAGGAAAGCTGCTTGACTCCAGTGGAGAATGACCAATGTAGGGGCAAGAAAGGAAGCACTTCACTCTATTGCTGGGATCAGTCTAAAACCTGCTTTTTATTATTATCTCTGTTATTATACGATTCCTATCTTTGTTAATTTGTCTCTCTTTTCTCCCTGATGTTTAGTAATGCAATATTCTATCATAGCTAAGTGTTTTCAATTCTGGCTGTCAAATTTATAAATGAAAGCCATACATTTAAAAGCATATGGATTTACGTATCAATGCTTTATACAAAAAAAAAGTCATTTCTGAATCTTAAAACAGACTTTCTAAATTTAGCCAGAGTGTTTAACAGCATCACAGTCTTCATTGAAACACATATTTTCCTGCTCCAAAACTGGATCCAAACTTTGCTCCTTGGCCTCATCATTAGGTTAAGAACAGATGATAAAATAAGACTCAACCAAAGCCTGTGTCTATATGAAATACAAATCTATTTTGAGGCCTGAAAATATTCCATATGCCCTGATTTTCATTCCATTGGTCTTGAACTAGAAACAAAATTAAGAAAATATTTGATTGGGGGGGGGGGGCAGTTTTTCCTTTCCACATTAAGGAAGCAGAAAACTCTATTGCCCAAATGAGGTTTAACAAAAGTCTCCTGAATAAATCTTTGGGCGTCCTGAGGTTTTCTTCATCACCTGCTCAGACAGACAGAGGAAAAGAATAATTGCATCTCAGAGGTGATGTGGTTGGCTGACCCCAGATGGACACCGGGTGCCCACCAGAGCTGCTCTATCTCTCCCCTCCTCAGCTGAAGAGGGGAGAAAAGGTCTAATGAAAATGCTCACAGGTTGAGATAAGGACAGGGAGAGATCATTCAATTACCATCATGGGCAAAACAGACTCAACTTAGGGAAATTAATTTATTACCAATCAAATTAGAGCGAGATAATGAGAAATAAAACCAAATTTTAAAAACACCCTCCCTGGCTGAATTTTACTTCTGATTTTCTCTACCTCTTCCTCCCAAGCAGCAGCAAAGGGCATGAGGAATGGGGATTGTAGGCAGCTCGTTACACGTTGTGTCTGCTGCACCTCCCCGCTCACACTCTTCCCCTGCTGCACCGTGGGGTCCTCTGTGGGCTGCAGGTGGATATCTGCTCCGCTATTCATCTCCATGGGCTGATGGGGGACAGCCTGCCTCACTATGGTCTTCAGCATTGTCTTCACCAGGGGCTGCAGGGGAAACTGTGCTCTGGCACCTGGAGCACCTCCTCCCCCTCCTTCTGGGACCTGGGTGTCTGCAGAGTTCTTTCACTCTCTTCTACTACAATTGCTCTTCCCCAGCAACTTTTTTCCTCTCTTCTTAAATATGTTATCTCAGAGGTCCTACCACCACTGATGATGGGCTCATGCTTGGCTTGCAGCGGGTCCATCTTGAAACTGGCTGGCACTGGCCCTACTAGACATGGGGGAAGCTTTGAGCAGCTTCTCAGAGAAGCCACCCCCATTGCCCCCCTTGCCATGCAAACCCAATACATGAAGCTGCATGAATCCAAGACAATATGTGTGAAAAATGTAGAAGCATCTAAAGAGTTGTAAAGCTCTGTGTTAGACTATTAAGAAGGAAGTTCCTGGTAGACAAAACATTCAGAAATCACTGCTAAGTGATGGGTTAAGCATGGGCTATTTTTAGTCAACAGCATAACTAGAGAGGCTTCACCTCACACCACATACACCCACTGCTAAACAACTGTCTTCTGGTTGCATGTGCCAGTCTGCCCTCAGAGCACACAAAACCCCTGAAAAGATCAACAGAGTTTTCAATCTGTTATGGAATTAGAAAATATTGCCTTAATTCCTGCCTCTATTGCCAGTCTTCCTGATCAGCCTGCTCTCTCTAGGGTAATACAATTTCAAGGTAAGCATGCAGTGAGTGTATGAAAGCCCATTTAAAGAAGCTCTGAATGCCAGGTTGCCAGAGTTATGCTTCTTTTTTTGCAGTGCCTCTTCCATGCTTTCCAGCAAGAGAGCCTGAACCACCAGTATAATTTTGAAAGACAAGCTCAGTGAACAGACAGAGGTGGTCCTCCAACATCACCCTATCTTCTGTAACAACAGCTCCTCGAATGTGGCAAGCTACCAGAGTAACACAGTAATGTTTGTGGAGTGTGTGTGAAGGAGGGAGAGCAAGGGAACTTAGGAGCACTGAGAACACATGCTCCTGTGCTCTGCTTTGCCAGGCAGTCCTTAGGTCAGGAGAGCAAGGAGGCAGCTTCTCCCTCCAGCCCTAGATTTCACAGCTACAGAGGACCAATTGTAACAGTAATAACTGTGCCTAAAGGTGTATTTTGCTTAGCTCCAACAGGCATGAGAAAAAGAAACATCCCATAGAAGCGTACACCACAGCCTGCACAGCTGGACCAGAAAACCAAGGGGTACCACCTGTTCCACCTCCCCCAGTAAGTCACCCAGTGCTTGCCTGATGAGCTATTTGAGAAAGCAAGCTTGTACGTGAAGTGTCACCTCGCAGTGCCCCAGTTGGTGCTTACTCTCCCTCCTGCCCTGCTTCGTGCACAGAAGCCACCCCTGTCCCTCCCCAAGCTGGGCTGGCCAGCTCCTCTCGCTGTGCCCAGGAAGCAGGAAAGCGCCCTACCCCGCTGTATCACGAGATGCAGCCTAGAGCTGAAGCCACCGAGAGGAAGAACTGATGGCCAGGAGACACAGCTGCACACCAGGAAGGCCTCTACCTGTGGCCAGAGACAGTATTAAGCCAAAGTGGCCTGACTGAACGCACTGCATACAGAGGATCAAAGGCACAGCTTGTCTCATTGCAGTGTTAGCAAAAGCACCACAGAGCAGACAGCTGCAAAGGGGTCTCAAAAAGTACGTGGAGCTGTGGCTTTCCACCTGTGCTGGCGGCTCACCAGGAGGGAAAGGGAGATTTTCCTGCTGCTGCAGGGCGTCCAGAGCACCCTGCCTCCCCACACATCCACCACTCACCCCTTACTGCCAGCTCCTGCCATTAGCCTGATTAGCAATAATTAAGAAACCGATTGAGTTTAAAGTAGGGGGGGAACCCCAAACAACTAACTCAACAAACCCAGCACCTCTCTGGTAATGTATCTGCCTCCTCCTCGACATATTAACTCCAGATACCACAAGCTGCTGCTTTCAGTCTGCATAAGATAAAAGGTGCGACAAGCCGACCTGAGGTTGCCATGGAGACCAAAATCTTTTGCAGTGCCATGGTAACCGACTCCGGGATGTGCTATGAAAAGCTGACTGCACACCCTAGTTGAGCTTTTTCATATTTTTAAACCAATTAACTGAGAGTTCAGTTAAATTAGTTTCTGTTTAAAGAAATGCACTGTCAAAATGTAAGATATATTAGTTGGTGTCTCTTTTCTTAGCAAAACAGAATAAAACAAAACCTTAGGGATATTACCAAGGTCCATTTGACTGTTTCTGAAAAATCAAAAGCCTTATCTTTTCACAAAATAAATTCAATTTTTATGTATTTATACTGAATTAGAAGGAGGAAAGAGTTAAGCAGATCTAAATCAGCTTCCCATAGGGCACAATGCTGTACTCCCCACTTGTCCAAGTCTGACATCACTGTAAGTTTTGAATGGACAAGAAATAAGCTTGTAGAGGAGAATAAGTAAGGTTTCAGTAAAATATTTAAGCTCAACTTTGTAAAGCTGTGATGACAGCTGGACATGATTGAGCAAGCAGCAGCAGCATGGATACCCAAGTCAGTGAGAATGGAAATTCTCAGTCAGCCCTTTGACTACTCTGTGCCTCTGTTTCCCCACTTCAGTGAACGGTGATTCTTCTCTTTCTTTACAGTATCACATGGTTCCAGTGAACTGAAAACTCCATGACACCATCAGCAGGCATTTCAATTCTTTCTCCCCTCCCTGTTTTAAGCACATGCATATATGCTCCTCACTGCAAAACTTGAGAAACAAAGCTTTCTGTCTATGAGGCTACTACTAATAAACCAGGGGGTTTCCAAGATGCTGCTCCATCCTCTGATGACAAATGTACAGCGGGTAAGTGTTGTTGCTTCAGGTTAGTGAGCAAGGAATGTAACATGGCTTAAGCTTACCCACATGGCTCAGAAATAGGGAAAGTGGCCATGACAGGTGAAGTAATGAATCTGCAATAACTCGCTCTCTAGGGTAATGTTAAAAAGGCTAAACACCACCTAGGGGATACCTACCAGTGCCACAGGCACCTGTTTGCAGTGCCATCTCCATACGCTGAGGTAAAGAGAGCTCACATCAACAGCCATATTCCCATGCTTCCTAGAGTGCTTCCCAAAAAAGTCTGTGAATACAGAAATCTGGTCTGAATCCAATTCATGTATTTTGGGGGTCGGAAATCTGGCCTTGAAAGTGAGAAGAGTTATGAAAAAGTAAAGAACATGTTGTTCATTTCAGGGATGTAGGTGGCAGAGCTCTCCTACTGAAATTGTCTAAAGGACTGTCCTTATTTGACCCGGTTGTAAATGGGTATCTGGCCATTTATGCACTGGATGGAAAACTGGGCAGGTGCAGTAGCAGTCATACCACACTCCAGGTAATGAGAGAGGTGAGCCCAATCTTGCCTCACTTTCAAGTTTGCTTTTTACTTGTTTGCCTGTGCTTGAAACTCGTTTTTACCTCAGCAAATGCTTCAGCAAGGAACGTCCCAGGAACACAGCAGTCAAGGCTGCACAGCCACTGTAAGGTCCCAACAAGTGTTATGAGAGAAGCAAGGCAGAAGGATACTGATTCTGGAAGTTTGGATGTGAAAACCGCCACTGCTAATAAACAGCCTGTAATAACTAAGAACATTTTCTCTGAGTTTAAAGTGAGCAAGCTCAGGTTTCTATATAAGGCAGCTATTGCATCAGGAGAAGATGTACTGGGTAGGTCTAAAAAAAAAACAAACCACCCCTACAGTCTGTCTTTGTTCGAAGACAATTCGTCTCTTAGTTTTAGTTACTCTGCAATAATAATAATAATAAAAAATCCCATTGCATTAAATACACAGGTTATTTTCTTAGAATTAATGTAAGCCACATTCCTGCAGTATCACTAAAAGCTGTGCAAAGAGACAAGAGGACCTCTTCAGACAAGAAAAATACGAGGCAGATACTACAGTAAACATGTTACAATCACCATGGAAATAGACCCCTAAAGTTTTTGACAGGTATTTTAACAGCAAGTCAGAAGTCTGGACAAAAGACATCCACAGCACAAGCCAGAATTCACAGGTTTCCTTCCACAAAAAGAGGAAATGTTTGGTAAGAGGTAAATATAAAGACATTGAATAGAAAAAAAGACATGATTAAAGAGTGCCAAAGAAGCAGATAGAAGGTATTTTGATGGCAACTACTGGAGAAAGCAGCACTGGTGGATCAGCAGCAGGAATCCATCTACATCAGAGTTTTTCAAGAGATGCTAAAAATACTCAGGAGTATGATATGCCAAACCAGCTAGTTAGTTGAGGAGAAGCAAGAACAAAAGAGGAAAAATCCCAACATGTTACAGAGGCAACTTATAAAGGAGAAGCCAGCAGAAAAAGCGAACTGAGAATGCACTCTCTTCTCCAGCTGATACTCTGTTCTGCTTTATATTTGCTGCACAATTTATTTAGAAAACGTTTTCTAAACACTTCACTGAAAGTAAAATTGTGGAGCAGGCATTTGGTGTTAGAACAGATTCTTCAAAGAGGTTCCACATTGCAGAGACAAGTGGCCTAAACATAGGGTTTATCCACAAGGCCTAAATACCATCTTATCTCAATGATTTGGACTCTGTTGCTCCAGGGACAATTTTTAGTGTTTTTAGTCTGTTATGTGTAATTACATTCTCAATTCTATTAAAAAAAAAGTAAATTCTTTTTCAGGGTGGCTTGCTTTCTATCTGTCAAGGATGCTAGTCAAGTTTGTCTTAAGCAAAATGATTAATAGAGATTTAAGCATGCCAGCCTGAAGTACAGATTGAAATACTGTCTGGGAGGACAGATCTGTGCTTCACTAATGAACCTACAGAAACCTAGTCTTATTTTGTACCATAGATTATATTTTTTTGAGATTCAGAATTAAATAACAGACAGAGATAGATGAAGTTTGCCCGTCCCTTAAAATAGCTACTCATTCTTCTTTATCGTAAAGTCAAACATACTTTTCTGAAAATATCTCTCGTCCTGAATTGCTGTAGTTGTGTGGGGAATTGCCTGCAAGTTCTCTGAGTACTATGAAAGTTCTAGAAGTGGAAGCTTTCCAGATGTAAGAGAAATGACAAAGAAGGAGATTAATAGCAATAACAAAAATTCACATCTCCATTTCCTCATCTCCTGGCTTAAATACAATGCTAATTGATGGTCAGGAACAGCTGGATGAAAATATTGCTCACTTTGAAGACAGAAATTTCATTTTAAAGAGCTTAAAATTTTCATTTTGACGTAGGCAGATGCTGTCATAACCAACAGAAATTACCTGCATTTTTGTTCTCATCCAAAACAAATATCAAAACTTCCCCAGCTATTTTTTGATCAGTCAGGAGCCCCACATTTATGCTGCAGCATATACTTCCATACTAATCCTCAAAATGCCATGAAAAATGCTATTGTCAAAACACTCCAGGCTCCTTAGAAAAAGGTGATTTCCCAAGTTATTACATGGAAGCGCATTCCCTTCAGATTTCAAGCACAGTGCCAACAGCAGAAGCCTGTACCTACAGTTTCCTCTGAGAGGACACTATTACCAGTCACCTTTTCAATATCCAGGTATGGTCTGCCACCATTCACACCCAAAATCCCACTGATACCCAGCAGCTCAGTCATGTATGACTAAAGGTAGAATTTCCCTTGTAGTGTTTCAACAAATTAGCTGCTCTTTTCTTTTTACCTACCCTGACATTTTACCTGTTTACACTAAATAGATGTTAAGAGCTGTATAAACAGCAGAAGTGCAACTGGCAGACCCTGTATTATGCGTTAGCAATCTACCATCACTTCAAGCAAGCAAATGAGCAGCATCAGCTAAAAGAAATGACAGAGGTTGTGGTGCTTGATCCCCCACCCCTCCCGCCCCATCTTGTGGAAGAGAAATCAAAGGAATGCTTTGCAAACAGACATCCTGGAAAGGGAGAGAAAACTTTCTTACAAGATTGTTTGATGAAAAAAAAAAAAAAAAAAAGTACCTCCAGGTACATTACCATGGAAAAATTGTCATCCTGAGCTGCTCCCTCCAGAGATGGTCAGAAATTAGTCATGGGCAAACCACAAATACCTTGAAGGTTCAGACGGGCATTCAGAATGTCTGATATTTATCATAATCCCTTGAGTCTGCAGAATAGTCTTTACTGCAGCTTCTTCATGCTTTTACACAAAGTGCAGAGATATGAAAAATTAAGGATAAAAAGTGGACGAACATTTTCGAATTACAAAAAGAGCTCCATCTGAGTTTTGTGGGAGGATTGCAGTTAGCCCTTATTTTATCTAAACTGGCTTATATATCCTAAATGGCTTTTATGGCAGGACTATTTGGAGCTCTTAAAATCCTTTAAGCTACGTACACTACCATTAATCAGATTCTAACTTGATCTCTCAAAATTCTGAAGTACCATTTCTTAATACAGAAAAGCAAATAAAAAATACGCGTATTTTTCTGTGTGCCGGCAGAGAGATTTCACTGATTTGGGAAAAAGACGAGGAAAAATGGTCACAAACAATCATTAGCTTCTTTTCCTTTTAACTTGTGAATAAAAGTTTAGTGAATTAAGTCTTATAGCAGTGAACCAAGAGAAGGAATCACTGCTATATGCAACACACTACATCTGATTATATGAAAAATGAGGAATAGTCAAGAAAGACTTCTACAGCCTACAGCTCAGTGCACAGAGACGTGGAAGTGAATATAACAGTGAACATTCTTATTACACCATTCACATACTCTAATTGACTCACTGGACTACCTTCAAAACATTACTCAAGCAAACAGGCTTCATAGAAACATACAACATGGGTTTATCAAAACAGTAGCAGTGCTTATGGATCTAAGAAATGAACTAAAACATTATGCAAAATGAGAGGATATAGATCAGTCTCTTAGAGATATTGGTGTGTCTGTTCCCAGAGGGATTCCATATTATGAAGAGGAATTTCAAACCAGAGCTGGTATGATGATGTATATTAACTGGGGAATAAAAGGAATAAGGAATTGAAGCAGAGAAAAGAGCTATCATATCAAGCCAAATCATCTTCTCCTAAAATTTCCTCATAGAAAACCTTTCTATGATCTGTTTTTTTTGTTCCACACAGTGGAAAAATAAAAGAACTGTTCTGCTGAAAACAAGAAATTGTTCCATTACTGTTTTTCTAAAGACAATGTCTCTATGAATTCACAATGAAAGAGGAACTAATTGTATACGGAGCCAAAAAAAGTTTATATAAGCAATATTTAACTCCTTGCCCCCTAGCCCAGCCCTAAACAGACTTGCTCATCTAGTTGGGTATCTTTGCTGTACACTCCATATATTATTTTTCGTAAAAGATCTGCTAAGCTTATCTGAAAATAATCTGTCTTTGAAAAGTGGCCTCCTCTTTTTTTTTTTTTTTTTTGGAAAACAAGCAAGCAAACAGTCAAAAAAAGAACAAAACAAACCCCTAATCATCAAAAGATTTTAAAAGGTTCTTTACCTAGAAATTGCCAAAAGTGTCAGAATTTTACACGGAAAAGTGGGAACAGGGAAGGGGAAAAAAAAAAAAGTATCTGAAACCCAGACAATAAAAATGTGCTGCATAGTTCTAATGGTAAGTCAGGCTGTATAGAGTGAAACGTTGCAGGTCTCACATCCTTCCAGTTTATCACTACCATGGAACAAAGTAAAAACACTCTCTCCACAGTATCTAAAATTTACTTTTAGAAGCAATAGTCCAGATAATAGCACAAAATAAGAGAGAAATTGCAGAATACCAGAAAGCCAAGTATTTTAAAACTTAGAAGTACCTTTGAAGACATGATTTGCCTTTACTGTAATACATAGTACTATTTCTGATGCATAGAAAACCAGACAAGAAACAAACTGCGTGGCAGCATCGTGCTGCTGTTGGGCACTTTTCTCAAATGGTCACAGAGGTGCTTCATACCTTTTCGGAATCACATGATAAATAAAAAGTCTACACTCACTATAGCCTTTTAAAGAAGCAAAGAGTGGAAAAAGCAGGCTGCAATACTGCTGAAATACTTTAAATATAACAGTAGTTTTTCCTCAAATTACATGAAAAGCTCAGTTACTGTAAAATGGACAGTAAATTAGCTCTATTTGACTAACAAAATGAAGATAAACATCTTGATACTTAATTCCTTTGCTAGGAAAAGAATGATCAGCCTTTTTTTTTCCATGAACCAGTAGAAGTTTATGAAGACAGCAGGAAAAAAGCCCAGAATCTGTGACACCAAACTAGTATAAGTTTGTGTGTAACAAAACTTTAACAGCTTTTAGCTTCTTGAACAGTTAATGGTCTAGTGTTCCAACTTCATGGGTATTTTCCTGTTACCAAAGCAACTTGAAATTTATTGAAAAGTTCAAAAGATTCTAGTTCCAGAAAAAGGGACAGAAAAAAGTGCAAATCAAGTATTTTGACTCCAACTCTATAATGGATGGCCCAGAGATGGACTGCAAGACAGACTGAAATAAAATACAGGTTATTTTGACTAAGGATTGCTAAATCAGTGTTTCCTTAGAAGACACAACTGCTCAACATAGAACGATTAAGAACAGTTTCCTCTCTTATCTACACTTGTAGAATTTAAGCTCCATGAGATTATCTAAGAATAACTAAGGGCAAAATTTGGTTCATGCAGTTTTTATTCCAGCTGTCTGTACCCAAAGGGCATATCTAACTATAAATTCATGTCCATTCCTACTTTTTTTCTACAGGAAGTCCAAAAAGGAGAAAAAAACCTCAACCAACCAAAAAAAAAACCATGAACAAAACAAAAAAACAAACCAACAAACAAAAAACCACAACACAACAAAAATCTTTATTGTATTTGAAGCATGTGAAAACAGATGCCCCAGACGGTTGAGAAATGGCCAACTCCTGCATTGTTCAGGAAAATTTAATTATAAACAACCCAAAGAGCCATTTAAGCCACATGTTTTGATTTAAAAAAAAAAATAGGGGAAAAGAACAGATATGTTCTTCTTGTTACCTTCTTGCTTCAGGCCTCTGTATCTATGGCAATACAATTACCAGCTCAGGACTAGAATTGATCAGAATTTTTGTAATTATATTCAGCCCTCACAAATCAAGTGCCCTTTTCTGTGTTTGGTTGTTTGGTTTTTTTTTTTTCTCTCTTTGAATTTTATAGAGTTACTGCCTCAATAGTCTCCCCCCCCCCCCCAAAAAAAAAAAAAAAATTTTAAAATTAATTTCGACTAAATGGGTTTCTTTTTTTTCCTCTATTTTTCTTTTCTGTTAATCCCAAACTCTTAAAAAT
>JANHGN010002879.1:0-15510 GCA_024605025.1 Megaceryle maxima | reverse complement strand
CCCCCAAAAAAAAAAAAAGATTTAAAAATAACTTGCTACTACATGGTTTCTTTTTGCTCTCTCTAATTCTCTTTACTATGAATCCAATCAGCTAGAAAATCCTATATAAAGCAGAGTTGGCTTTGCATTACTTTCTGTCTCTTTGGCTCCTTTGATCAGTTACATTTTATTGAAATGCATACACTCAGCTTTAGAGAAATACAGCACAATGAAACAGCAAGGGAGGTTTGAAGGCCTGTCTTATCACTAGGTCTTCTGCAGTTACAACACTAATTTTGCTGACTTGCAAACTCGTGGAAAGGCCGAGAAAAAGGGATTTTGTTTTATCTTCCAGTTTTCATTCGCTATGTAGTGGCTTGTATTTTTAATGATTAAGCACTCGTGTCATCTGTGCAATTCCCTTTTATGAAGGGATTTCCCTGACCAGTTCTGGACCAAAAGCATGCAGTGTCTACCCTTATTAATGAATAGAAGAAAAAAAAAGTTAACAAAACCCAGCAGTCTCCTTTGGTTATAAGGAGATAGTGACAACCAGGTATCTGTGCTAAGAATGGAAGACAGAACTGAATCCATGATTTAAAAAAATAGGAAAAAAGAACACATTTATACCAGGTAGCAACCTCAGACCTGGAGAAGGAGGAGAATATGATTGCCTTTGCTCCCTCAAATGAATGGGAGCCAAGGCAAGAACAGCTTGGAAAGGTCCAGGTTTTAGACTCCCTATGAATTACTGAGGTGCAGATCAAGTGAAAGCAAATACATGTATGTATCACACTTGCTGAGTGTTCCTGAACCGATAGCATATCTTATTTTCTTATACCTGCATATCATTTCATATAGCAGCATACGTACCTCACAAAACAGTTTACCTTGTTAAGCAAATACTATAAAAGCACAAAAGAAAGATGAATTCTTGGCTATGGTAATGGCCTGCACTGTCTGGAACACAAGCCTGTAAACCAAGAGGACAGATAACTAAATCCACCCGTTGGAAATCGCTGGAACTTCCCCAACACCCAGGGCATACAGGACTTGCCAGGTTTCTAGAACAGAGAAAACAGATTTTCAGCTCCCTCAGCCAAATTTTCAAAGCTATCGAGAAGACTGAAAGTGCTAATAGAGCCAAGTGAGAATTTCAGACACAACTAAACAAGTAAGGTGTACATCTCCCGGGCCCTAACCCGCTTAGGCACTTTAGAACATCTCATTACGTACATATCTGCATCTTCAGGTACCTCAATAGTTTCAAACCCTGGTCTGTCCTCTCTGACAACTCAACCTTTTAGATATTTGTTGCCTATTCTTGCTTAAATATAGGCTTTCACAACAAGATGTAGTGGGCTTTTGACCTTGGAAAAGGGATCCTGGAAAGCTATTTTACAGTGCTTTTTAAAGGAGGGACTAAGCACAGCATAATACTTCTCAATAGTTGAACAGCTTTTTTTTTGTTTTTTTTTTTTTTTTTTTTTTTTTTTTTTGTTTGTTTTTTTTTTTTTTTTTTGTTTAACCAGCACAGCCATAGATTATAGGGAGTTTGGTTTCATTCTATAACAACCCATCATTGTTCCCTAACACATTATCTCATCAGGAGGTCCATTTCAGAGAGGCTACATAGACACACATTTCTTAACAGCAGAGCTAAGTGGCAACATGATCTAGTGGATTAATTATATAACTGGGAACTAGGCTCTCCTGGTTGTAATATAATTTTTAATTTACATGTTTAAATCAAATTTTTAGACAACTAAAAAGTGCTTGACTTCAAGAGATCCATATATAGCTCATTTATGGAAAAAGTGATCATTTACCTCTTTTAGCAGCTCCTTTAATTATGGTCAGTTTCACTACCATCAGAAACTTCAGGGACGCCACATTCATTTTAAAAGTATACAATAAATACCTCAAATTTCAGACATGGAAGCAGAACCCAAAATATATTAAAATTAGACATTTCACGCAATTATTCTCATTAGTACAAAAAAGAAGGGAATCTAAGTGGAATCTTAAAGTTCTTACCAATTTGTACTATTAGAAGGAGTTTGTCTGAAAACGCTCATGGAAGGGACCACTTACAAACTCACTGGGTTAGATGGAACTAAAAGCGGTAATATTCTAACAAATCTTTGGGTAATGTTTTTCCTTCCCTACCTAAAGAAGCTTTTTTTTTTTTTTTTTTTTTTGTTATGAAATATATGAGATTACACATATAGCACACACTTTTAAATCTTCTCCATATGGCACCAATCTTTCTACAAACACAGACCATGTGGCCATCAGGATTTATGAACAATGTGTGCAAGCTGTCAGACCACTGAAGTGGATACTGAAATAAAGCATGGTAGAGAAGTAGCTCCCATATGAATTCTTCCCCCAACCTTCTTCTTTTTCTAAAATTTTAATTCAAACTCTGCTAAGAATCAATGCAGCGAGAACGCTGACTCCTCTGGAGTCAGAGTACCTTAGCAAATTAGCTTAAGTGGGTTTGCTCTAAAATTATTTTAATGCTCTAGACACTGTTTCATGCTGAGATTTATGAAGGTTAACAACAAAATTTCACTTCTAAAACAATGCTATGATTTACCTTTGTGCAGTGGCAGTGCAAGGAAACAGAGGATGAAATCTCACTCCGATTCTTACAATATCAGCGGTACAGCCAACTTCAGTAACAGAGACAATCCAGTTTTGAGAGCTGAAAGCTTTCACCCTGCTCCTTTCATGAGACACACTTCTATATCTGTTGATTGTTTATTCCGTCTCACATCTCTATTGCCTGCAGCTTCCATCTTATTTCTCTCTAGAGAGACTGACTACTTGTATTGTTTGATATATATATTATCCTTCACAACATATATTGCCCTGTTTGACCAAATTTATGAAATACACTGACAACTTCTCATGGCCAAGGCAACTACTGCCAAATAGTTGCCATCAAACCCTCTGCTTTCCTTAACCTATAACCAATACCTGTACAGTCATAAGAAAGATCATTTTAGCTCCTAGACCAAACATAAATTAAGCCTAAAGCAGATTTTTAATCTAACAGGAATGGATCATTTCCATTCTACCTGATTCTAATTTCATTTGCATAGATGTTTTGGTAGTGTTAACTGTGCTGGTTTTATTAGGAGTGTCTGTAATCTTCGTTATAGTAGATAAAAACCAGAACCTTGTATTTCAGGTTCAAAGTTTGAAGATTTTTTTTCCATCTTGAAACATTTGCAATTCACTCTAATTCTATCTATATTAGAGAAAATCTGGAGTAACTCCAGCTGGAGACTAGAACTTTTTGGCAAGAAGATAGGGAGAGATATTTAGCAACAATTTCTTTTGCTCATGTAACAGACTGCAGCTCCAGTAAAAGAAAATAGTATTAATGGTCATAACTGTAAATTATAAAATCTTTCATCTCTTTTAGCATGGAAAAGAAATTACACACCATGATAAAACTATGGAAAGTAGAGGCTTTTGTAGTTAAAGACTAAATTGATATCAATGAAATGATAATCAAACTTCCAGAAGATGCTTTTTGCCAAATCAGATTAGTTAACAATTTCTAAAGAATACTAGCACAGCAAATTCAAGAGAAGAGGTAAAAATTCTTGCTAAAAAAAATCATATTATCTCACATCATTGATATGTCTGTTAGGACTTGATGCTAAATGTTGCACAATGGAGGGAAAAAAAAAAGCTAAAAATGTTGGCTTAAATTGAAAACCATCCCTCCTACAGAATCATTTTAGATAGCTAAGATTACGCACAGTATGAGTTACAGGGTTAGTAAAGTGACTTGAATAAAACTTAACAATTATCTCTGAGCTGCAGATTGTTACAAAGTAATACTTGATGGACAGAAGAGAAGAGACTTAAGTGATAATATTTAATAGCAAGGAATTCTCTACTTGTCTAATATTTGAAAATAATCTATTAGGTCATCTTTTCTTTAGCAGGTATATTGGTTTCTATTATTATCAGTATTCAAATTTCTTTCCTTCAGATGCAGAATGGTTTTGGTCCAGGGAACTTGTGAGTGTCAGAATTGATTCAGGCTGCTTTGCTACTGAAGAAGCAGGCAGCACATGCACACTGGACCAGACAGACCAAAGGGCCCAAGTGATAGAATCCCAAAGGAAGAGGGGTGAGCCCTAACAAGGGGTCCTCCCTTGATTTCTTGAGTTGGAGTCCATGTCCTTATTCTTCATTTCTCCAGACCTGGTCTGAACACAGATATTCTCTTTTCCTTAGATTTGTTTGTGGGTTTTTTTGTGTTTGTTTTGTTTTGTTTTAATTTTGTTTGCTTTTTTGTTTGATTGATTGGTTTTTTTGGTTCTTGTTTGGTGGGATTTTGGCCCCCCCAAATGAAAACAAAGGTGCCATGTCATTACCTTCACCTGGGTAACTTTTATCTCTGAACAGTCTAAGCAAAACACGATCCTCTGGCTTTCTAGATGATGCTCCTCTAGCATTTTTTGCTATGCCATATCATACTAATATTAAAATTTGTCTAGGGATATAAACCAGTACCCTTGCACCCCTAACTCCCTGCTCTCCTATAGTTCTTCCAAAGTACAACAGTCCTGAACTCACTATTGCTACTGCCCCAGACCTTGCTCAGTACTGACAGAAGTACACAGCTCTTCTGAAGAGGTACAAAAATTTTAACTATTAGGAAAAATCAATGTTACTCTTAGATGGAATACAACACAGCTTGGAATCAACCATCTATTGAAAAAAAACCCACACAGGGATACCAATCTGACTGCTTTTCCAAATCTACAGTGGTACATGGAATTATTACAGACAATTTATTCAACAGATTGAGGCAGTTGTTATGCATTGTGTCCCACACAGATCACAGCATTTACACTTTCCTTAATGATTTAGTACCTTATAAATCTATATCTTGCCACTTAACTATTTTTGCTGATCTGCATGATAATTCAAGTCAAAATACTCCTAGCATCTAATAGCAACTAACTTATGTTGCTACTATTCCCAGATCACCTGGATTAATATTATGACCAGATACTCAAAGGTAGATCATTATTTCTGCTTCCACTTGAAATTATCACACTTGAAATTAATTTTAGCTCTGGATCAAAAAAAAAATATTTTTTTTTCAAATGATCTCATGAATAAAATTTTACTATTAAAAGGGTTATTAGTTTAATTTAATGAACTTATGAAGGGGTACAATTTAAGGGTGAATATGAGCTAATCAAAACGAAATACAGACTTTGCAAAAGAACTTTTAAAGAGTATTTCTTATTTTCCTAGCTTTTTTTTTTTTTTTTTTGCATAAGCCTGGTCTTGATATGGGCATTTTTGTAATTTATGTACCTTTCCCTTGAGATTAAGTGACAGAGCAACAGGAGAATTTCAATAGGGAAGTCAAATGAATGCAATAATTTTGAAATTGTCTAGCTAATTAAATGTTTGGCAAAACAAGGACATAACTGGTGTAACAACCTTGTGAACTTCAAATATTCCTTTATTGATCTCATTTCGATGGAATGTGAACTCAGGTTCTGTGGTGAGATGATAGAGTTGTTGACCACTCACACTTGAAGAAATGAGCATTCAATTATGCAAAGTTAATTTTCTTCTATTAATCTCTGCATATCACATGTTGATCAGTCATCCAAAATTGTCATCCCTTGTCTCAAACCATCTTTAAATACACTTTTTTTATGAAATAAGTATGTGCCAAAACATCTACGTATTACAATGTACAAAAGTTCCATTTTGGGGAACAATACAGACATCCATCAATAACTGTTGTACAAACTCTTCTGTTTGACTTAGCACATTCAGCAACATCTTTGTGAAAATGCTGGCTCTGATTAGTCTTTTGACAAAGGCAGTGCTTTCTAGAACTTTTGTTTAGGGAGAAGAGACAATTGAAATTCAGATGAGCTGTATCCAGTGAAATCTGGATGCGTTTTCCCTATTGTTCTGTGGGAAAATACTAAACTTGGATGAATTTTGTCAGGCATCTTGATGCCTCCAGCAATTAAAAGCTGACGTACTCATTACTGTTTACAAGACAATGTTCTTATTCAGCCAGCCTTTCTGTTTAGATGTTTCTGAATTGTCAATTGCAGAGCTAACCGTGATGTAGGAAATAACACCCAAGCAACCATGGGGCAGAAAAAGAAGTGGCCTTTGAAGACATGTTAAGAACAGAAAGGTCCAGGAATGCTGATAGTTCAAACAGGTTTTCTTGATAGTAATAGGTAAAGCCTTTTGGTCAGCCCTGAACTGGTCAAGCAGTTGGACTAGATGATCATTGTAGGTCCCTTCCAACTATTCAGTTCTGCTCTAATCTCCTAGTCACGTGGAAGATACTTGGCTCAAGAGAAGTAATGCGCCATTTCAAATCCTAGGAGAGTTTAACAGACGATATCACAGACACCAAACTAAAGGTTAAATAAATGGCCAAATGCTTTTATTTTTTGAAAATAATTGGAACTATTTTATACATATTTAGTTCACTTCTACTTCATTTACAGGCCATTGTATTTCTATATAGCTCCATGAGGTAGCTGTCCAAATAATTTCATGAGACTTGTCTTGAACCAAATCTGAAGAGGACTCTGAGCATATTAAGCTTGTACTCAACTTAGAAGCCAATGGAAGTCTTCAGAACTTCTCTCTAAATACACAGATATTAGAAAATGGAATTTATTTGCATCACTTAGTAACTCCTGAAAAGGATTTTCTGGATTCTTAGGGATTCAATGTGCTTTCTTCACCCAAAAATTAGGTAACTTTACCTTTTCTGATAAAATTGCCCAGAAGGCAGCTAGCTGATGCTGTTTGTGTTCCCATCTGGTCTAATTAGACCTAAGATCACCAATGTCTGTTCCTCTGAATACCAGCATGCCTTTTAGTCTCTTGTGATTTAGATAACCTTTTTAAACTGATGACCTTTGAGTAACAACAGCATCCTTCTTTCATTCCTGAACCACTGAGCTGCCAAAGATCTGTTATTCCATTACTAAGCATTCCACTGTGGATCTGTATCTTGAATTTACTTATTAAACTTGATCCCCAGATCAGAATCCACCAAATTTTATAGATGGTTAGACATTTCTATCTTCCTCTGTGAAACTCTGCAAAGGTTGGGGCTGAACATGAACTTACAACATTCATCCTTTTACAGACTGCTGTTACATACCTAAATTGTGTGTTATATCCACCCCTATAACTATTAACAGTTTTCCGTTGCCATAGAGTCAGAAAGGTTCCTGTATTAGCGTTTGAAAATAAAAAAACAAAATACAATGCAGAAAGCAACTTTGGGACCACATACACTCCTGTCTCTTTGCTGTTTTAAAGGAATTTGCCCTTCCCAAAGAGACAATTTCAGGGGATAAAATGAAATTATTATGAAATTCTCCTCCCTGACCCACACCTCTTCTCTAGGCTTCTTACTTATTCTGTCTTTTACTATGGGAATAACTATGTCACAGTAATAGGATCGTGTGGCCTAGAAATACAGTAACTAACTAGTAGACAGAGGATATGAAAAGGATAAGAAGGGTGACAAGACATCCCTTTTCATATACAAATAGCTAGTGTAGTAAGTAACAATTTTGGGACAAGAGTTTCCTGGGAAAAGAATCCAATGTGAAGGGTAAAAGGATTTCTATTTATACATTATGTTTCCATTTGTATTGTTCACTAAGTATGAAACCTCCTTTTTAGAATCTATGTCTCCTGGTGCCTTGAAGAAGAACAGACTATTCCTGCCTGTCTGACTCATGTATCTCTGGGCAGTCAGACCTTCTGACTCATCGGATAGTCAAAAATTTCAGATTAACAATAGTGCGTGGCTGCTAAAAATAGGAACTGTAGACCCTGGAACTGAACGCAGGCAGAAATAAACACATTTCCTCTGAATATGTGCAATCAGTTGAAACATGAACAAAAGTGTTTGCATTAAGCTCCTTCACTTTTATTTCATTAATTTTGTGAGAACACCAAATCTTAAACTGTCTCCGAAATTGTTTCACAACATCAGCAGAAGATACATCTCAAGAAACAATGACCACATATCCTTCTGACCTGCATACCTGGAAGTACCCTGATGGCATTTAAGAAAGAATGCCCCAATTGATAACAGAGTGATACCTTATCCTGCCACCTAAACCTTGATGCTTTTTACAGGGGTCACAGAATATACATTCCAATGGTCAAACAGAAAAAAAAGTAAGCAAAGTTACCTCAAATTTTTGGGGACTTCCTTTTATGCCTCTAATTTAGCAATTCTTGAACTCATCAGAACAGATTTCAGAAAGAACACTGAAAAAGATATCTATCTATAAGATTTGCAAATCTTACTGCTAACATTAAGTGGTGTTGATCATTGTGATATAAGGTATAAAAGCAAAGTAAACTTCATAACCTGGAATGCAGTCCTGCAAAATTTCCAGGAAAAGTCACCATGAAAGGCACAAAGGCTATTCATGCTGCCTTTTATCCTCAATCTGGTGTTGATGCCGAGACCAATAGTTAACTTGTCCATCAGGATGATGAATTTGCATTAGTATTTCAATTACATTCATTTTAATTGACAAAAAATAGTGGCCCACCGGTATGACAGAATTTCACAGAATTGAAACTGCCACTGTTTTTTGAGCTGATATGCAAAAAGAATTCTGTTCAAATTCAGAACTGGGGCACGTGATCAGCAGGAACTCGTAAAGCTTAACTTTTTGATCTCCTGCATCAGCACATTTCTTGCAAAGCAACTTCAGCATCCTTGACACTTGCTGCATGCTCTTATCTTGTAAAATGGCCCAGATGAGCTACTTAGAAACTACTATCATCAATGCCAAACAGTATCTGAGTACTCAACTTAATGGTTTGGAAAGTTAGATAATTACTAACTTCAAAGAAAAATTAAGCATAAGAATTTAAGTAATTAAAAAAAAAATCCTATCAAACTACCAAAATTTTAGGCTTGAAAAAGAGATTTAAAAAAACCCCAAATTATTGGAATTCAATAGGCAGTAGTGCTTTAACCAGGTTCTATATTTTAAGTTGTAATCTAAAATTAAAAAAGCCCCCAAAACACCCCAAACTGAACAACCCCCCAAAAAACCAAACCAAAACAAAGCCCAAAAAAACCCCACCACCAACAAAAAAACCACAACCTGTAGAACAGAGAAAAACAGTCTCCAAACATATTTAAACTTTGTCTTATCTTAAGTACTTGTACTTACTGCCTCCGTTGGGCAGCCTTCTCTTTAAAATAGTTATTCCATGGTTTTTTGAGGCTAGAGAGAAAGAGTGGGATCATGCACAACTGTCAAGCTGGAAAATAGTTATTGAAGTAAATGTGGAAAAAAAGAATCCATAGAATTCTGAAAAATGAAATAAGATTGGCAGGGATTAAGGTGATTCAATGCCAGGAAAGAGTTCTGCAACCCAAATAGTCAAGTCTTTGACTGCTTTCTTAACTCCTGTCAAGTCTCGGCAACAATGCTTTGGGAAAGAGTGCCGAAAAATCCATGTGGCTGCCAAAAATTATCAAAGATTGACTAACAGACTGAAATTGCTTCTATTCAATGCACCACTGAACTGGCTCTTGAGAGATGTAAGCAGACAGTTATTTGGACACAGAACCTTTGGCAACAGCAGAAGTTATTGTATTTATGTCACAACTAACGAAAATGAGGTGCTCTTACTTAAAGCGTTGGTCTATCCTAGACGAGAATGTCACATTTGTAAAGAGCATTCAGAGTTGATTAGAACATCAGCTTTCCATCACCTTTAGATGGAGTTTAGGTTGAAACTGTAAACCTTCTGAATTAGACCACAATTTCACAGAGACTCAAGGAATTAAATACAGGAATTACAGCTTGCTCATTCTGGCACAGTCCTTGTTAACACTTGAGAGAGCATGCTCTCAGATTTTGAAACTACCAGGGGGCTTGGTATCCAAATGACCTTGAAATATTTCTTGTTTTTCCCCTCATATCCTTCCAGTTTTTGTTCCCCAAGAAAGCTCTGAAATTACAACCAAGATAAAAAGAGAAGCCACTTACAGAAATTACTAGCTAGTGTAAAATTTATCAGTCTGACATTGGTCAAGTAAAGTGACAGGATGATACAAAAGAAAAAAGGTTCAGAGATCCACAGCAAATCCTTACTTGGTCATTCACAGAATAAACTGATGGCTAGAAACAGCAAGAAGCGCCATTGTTCTGCCAACATGACTTATACTGCATCTGAAGAAGAAATTTGAGCTACTTCCTACCATCATCTATGCCTGGGATCATGTATTGAAAAGATCTAATCTCTTAGATTTATTTAAAGAGGTATTACTATAAAGTTGAATTCTTGGTCTTATATTAGCTCCTATGACACTGTTGTCCATATATCAATCATCATTATTGCCAAATGGCCTTCTTCCTGGTAATCTTAGCAAGAGACAGACTCAGGCCAGTAATGATACTTTCTCTGTGATTTTTGCTGAGGCAGTCTGTACCAGAGCATATTAGCCCTGGACACTTCACCCTATCAAAAGCATGTTTTCAGTGTGAAAAACTCATGTTGAACACCAGTACTAAGCATAATTCAGAATTTATTTTTCAAATATATTTTAATCTTTAAGGAATCCTACTTTGAGAAAAATCACTTTAGAATGAAGTCTTCACTATATTTATCAACATATTAGAGTACAAATCCAAATAATGACAGTCAGACTGTTGTACAGGTAAGATTTTTCCAGAGAACCTCTTTCAGAAGAATCTAGCCAGACATAATTATGTCAAGCACACCCTTAGTAATAAAGATTCAAACATGTATCTGTGAAATTAAGAACCTCTTCTTAATAAGAATTAAATGCAGCTAAACGGTTTCACAGCTACAACTAGGTTTATATAAAATATAATCAATTTACAACCTGCACACCAGAACTTCCACATTCAACAATTAAAAATTTCCTGTGTTCCAAGACATTTAAACCAGCATTTTTTTTCTTCACTGGGACCACAGTTGTGGGTTTGTATTTTTTTTTTTTTGCCACCTCACTTGATTAGCTCAGAGGAAAAAAAAAACAAAACAAACATGAATCTTGCATTTAAGGCAGCACTGATCTGGTCACCAGCAATGCGTCACACTTCAGTGAGTACTTCCACTTGGGACTAGCCCTGTGTAGCTTCTACACCTGCTCCAACTCCTTTTCAACACATTTATTAGAAACTTTGACCCATAATTATCTAGGGCAAAGTCCCAACTGCAGTTAATTATTGGATTTGCCTGTATACATGTGCATTTATGAGCTCACAAATAGAGCAAGCCTTGCCACGCAGCACAGTGATGCTTTGCTTCATCTATTTCCCTGCTACTGATGTAATAGAACAGTGACAAAAACTTGAAAAAAGTGTGTATATATAAATCCCCAACATTATTTTGCCTCCTGAACAGATACAGAAGTATGCTGCAATACATCAGAGCTTCTTTTAAAAAAATTTTGAATCAATTAGATCTAAATGTTTTTCTGTCTTTGCCTAGGATAAGTCTGAAGCAGGCATTACTAGAGTCTGAGTTTATATAAATAACTCGCACAGATGCTAAGCAAAAACACCTTATGGTAGGTATGCAGAAAAAAAGCAAAAAAAAAAAAAAGCACTACTCATTAATCAGTTTTATCCATGTCAGCTTTTTATAGAAAGTATTTTTTCTCTAGAGAGGAAAATTTCATCAGTAGCTCTGTACAAACTCTCTCCTGGCTTATTAGTTATATTTTGTGTATCAATACATATAAAGCAAGCCATGATTCTTCTTAACAACTACAACGATGTTCAACCAATTCATCTAAGACAGCAGGCCACAGCAATTCTTTTGTGTAGAAAGAAGGGATAAGCTTAGGAGATAAAATCAAATCAAGAGACTTCTTAAACAGAGGGGAAAAAAGAAAAAAAAAAAAAAAACACAGGGAAAAAAGGCAAAATATTATTTTAAATTTCAATTCACAATATAATATTACAGACCTAAGTAATAATAATGGTGGATCCAAAAACCTCAAGTGCTGGAAACTCCACAAATCTGATCTTTGTGATTAGACCTATACAAAGTTTTCTGATACTAGCAGCTGGATGAGAGGCATTGAGGGATAGTGAGCCCTATTTTTGAAACACTTCTATTAATTTAATTTGAAAGAATGTTAGGGTTTGGGTTTTTGGCTTTGGTGTGGTTTTGGGTTGGTGTTTTGTTTTGTTTTTTTCTTGTTTGTTGGGATATTTGTTTTGTGTGTGTGTGTGTGGTTGTTTTTTGTTTGGGTTTTTTATTTGTTTGTTTTTAAAAGCCACTTGTCAGCACATCCTCTTAAACTCAAAATCTCTGACTACACCAGAAGTTGCAAGCATGCACCTTAGGTAAAACATCAGTTATGTATGGTTGACCATGAGATCACAGTGTAAATAGATTCTCAGCCTCAATTTTTTTTTTTGCTGCAGCAAAATGAGACAACTAGACATTGATGTCTGCTGCTAAAAAGAGGCAATTCTTTACAAGGAGTCCTGGCCACTGCTCAATTACCTTGAAAACATTACAGAGCCTTTTGCCACTCATCACCTGGACACACAACCAGGCAGGCAGGCAAGTGTCCAATTAGCATTATGAATCAACTTGCTAACACCAAAGTGATCTGGATGTCACATTCAAAGGAATGATGCTAAAAATTACAGGAAAATGGTCATTTCTCCCTGTTCAGCATGTGAGGCTACATCAGGTTCCCCACCAAAGATACAAGTAAGATACATACTAAGATGCTTAAGGGACTCGAGCAGACAATGCATGAGGTGAAGCAGAGAGAACGGGGTTTGCTCAGCCTGGAGAAAGCTGAGGTTGGTGGGCAATCTAGCTACTGCTTTCAACTGCAGTTGATGGGAGCGAACATAGGCAGGAGAGCCAGACTCCACTCAAAACTACACAACAGAAGGGCAAACAGCAACAGACACAAATTATAGCCAGAAAAATTGTAATATGGATTTTTTTTTAACTTTTCTTGTTGGCTCTTTTGGGCTTTGTTGTTGGTTTTTGTGGGTTTTTTTGTTTGGGTTTTTGTTTTGCCTTGTTTTTGTTTCTGTTTTTGTTTTCTCCTACAATGAAGATGATGAAACTGTATCAGGCACCTGGAGAGGCTGTGGCATCTCCAGCCTTTGATATCATCAAACCTCAAATGAAAGAAGCTTCTGAGCAAGCTGATTTAACTTTGAAGTCAGTACTGCTTTGAGTACATGGTTGGGCAAGATGACCTACAGAGGAACCTTCCAATCTAAATTATTCTATGTTTTTGTTATACCATATAATTTCTTAGATTTCCTTTTTCTTTTTGAGCTTTTACTCAGAAAGGCATATTGCTTCTGTTATGCATACATGAAAAGCTAGTAACAGAGATGAGCCATTACTATAAAACTGGAGTTTAAGTGATGCAAATACATGGTCATTTCCTAAGGTATAGGCAGTAGTTCTCACTCAGGCACTGTTCCACTAAATTAAGTGACTAGTTCACTGTTAACTCATGCACTCTACAGACATATTCATTCGTGTCTGAGTTTCAAAATTAGTAGCCTTCCTCTATTAACGAGACTAAAAGAGAAATCTGTTTATGGTAGACTTCCTGTATTTTGTCATGCTGTCTTGCACAAATGCCTTTTTAAAGAAATGCCTGTATGGTAGAACATTTAATAATTACTCTTTGTCCACCAGAGTGACCTAGTATTTCTGGCAATTTTATAAATTAAACAAGGACAAATTAAAAAAGGATATTTTTGCACGTCTTTCTGCAGAAACATTTTGACTAGCTATAAAAATTACTACAACTCCAAAATTAAATGGCCATTTAACGTACAATTTGACAGCAATGACCATTCTATATTTTTATCCATTAAAAATGGGTGCTAGACATTAAATTGAAATCTGAACTTCAGATCTGCTCTGCCCACTTTGCTTTGCTGTAGATGCAGTTCTGTGGGCTCACAGAATCAGAAGCCCAGGAGGAACCTTCAAAAGCCATTGATTGCAATGATTTTCATCTTCTGAAAAGCAGAACTCCCTTTCAGGTTATATATCTTCTTGCAACAATTACGTGAATAGCGGCCAGAAACTTCAAGGTCAAATGCTATTAGATACAGCCACTGCTAACACTTTAAGTCACCTTTGAATTCAAGAGTAGCATGACCCAGAGTTTGAAAATGCTAGTTTATTTAATCTCTTTAAGCACAATTTACTCCTTCTCCATGTTCCAAGGGAGAATCAAACATACTTACATCATTTTTAACAGATGTTTGCTTAGCCTTTTGGAAAACTTCCAGTCTAAGAGACTCCACAGCCTTCTTTGGCAATGTATTTCAAAGCTTCACCATCCTCATTGTTAAAATCTCTTTCCTAATATCTAGTCTGCACTTCCTATCTCTAGACTAAACATTCCTAAGCTCCAAGTCCTTTGATCATTCTTCCTCTGCACTCTCTGCAGTTGGTGCACACCTTTCTTACCACGTACCAGCTAGGACCAGCCACAGTGTTTCATCTACAGTCTTACCAATGCTCAGTAAGCTCAAAGGGTTCTGTCATTTCTTCTGTAGCCTGTTACCCTGCTCATGGATCCCAAGATTGTATCTATTCTCTTTACAATAGCATAATGGGCTATATAGCTCTCCACTGGCTTCCTAATATCAGCTTCCTTCCTTTCCCTGTTAAAGATGCATCCTGCCTTTTCCTCAACAATTTCTGGATGCCAGAATGGCCATTTGGGTCCCCAGACACCACCATGAGCTTCTTGCCCTGGGAACTAGTGCAGTTCCCAGCCTACACTCCACAACATAGCAATGTCCTCCAAGAGCACCAACTGAGCACAGCCCAGGAAGCAGTGAAGGACCTAACCCTGAATGGGTAGCTACCATTAACAGCAAAAAGCATGAACGGGTTTCTAGGTACATTAATCCCCAATGTATTTCTCTAGTTGCAAGACAAATAAAATGGTAAGTCATACAGCTCTGTGTTGGTTGCATTCTTCTTGTATCTACAGCAGGCATGTGCACATAGGCTACAGTTACCAAAATAAGGATTGTGCAACTTCCCAGGAAGAATGGTGTAAACATTTAAAAATATATTTCTGCAATTAATTCTTTTAAATTTGCTTTTGGGAATTTAAGTACAAAAATCTATAATGCTATTATCTTATTTTTCAATATTAAGCATTCCTTTAACTAGGAAATACAGATGTTAACCCTAGTAAGCTAATTCAACCTTAACTACACATCCTGTTTTGGATAATGGATAATAAAGACACAAGTTAGTATTTAGACTCCGTCATGCAGGGAGCTTGATGTTATAATAGAAAATTTAACTTTATGTCTTGGCTTGGGTGAGAACAGAACAAATTCCATTCAGTGATTTCACTTTTCAGCTCAGTTCTTCTAACTGCACTGTCTGAAGTCAGCAGCCTGTTTGCACAGTGTCTGCTGCTGGCAGTGATAACACCCTGTGTTTAGAGTT